>JAFIDM010066097.1:0-80554 GCA_023159025.1 Thereuonema tuberculata
GGTTTTTACATAATTTTAGGGTAATAAGATATGAAGCAATATATTTTCATTTTTTATGATTAGATTCTCTAATTCTTTACTAAATTTACCTTTCTTTATGGCAAAAATGTTAATATTTTGCGTTTGATAATGCAAACACATTTTTGATAACGAAACATGTTGATAAACATTTTGATAAATGGAATGTTTTGTGAAAATTCTTGAATCATTTTCCAAAAGATTTCCTTGCTGCGACGTTTTAGAAATTTGTAATTTAACATTTTGCTTATAGAATGACAGACAGAATAACGTTTTTATAATATATAATAATAATAATAGCCGGATACCGTCGCTTCGCTCCGGAACCATTGCATATATAGCATTAAAAACACTTTATTTATTTAGCAAATTATTATTGAGATCGTCGGAGAATATACGACCTCCCAGCCCGTTGTGACTTCTCCGGATATCTCAGTTGTATTGCGGGTTGGCGCCACGCACTAAAAAGTTTAAGCAAAAAAATCACATTTTTGCATGTTTCTTGCAAACGCAGAAACATTTGTGAATGACTGATATATCGTTCGATAGAACTTTCAAATACCAACATTTTCTCAATATAATGTTCTCTTCCAACTTTTATTCTTTTCGTTTAAATTGAGAAAAAGTAAAAATTTGACCCTTTAAAAGGCGACATCTTGGAAACCAAAAAAGTTTTTCGAAAGATTTTTGTAGCATTTTGCTTGCCTTAAAAAGATCTATATTTTGTCCATTTGCATGATCAATCTAGCTCTTATAGTTTGGTCACAAAATTGGAAAAACTTAGTCTTATGACAGACAGAATAACGTTTTTGTAATACGTATAAGATATTAAATTGTATTTTTTCAAATTTTAATTATTTATCTCAAGATCAACAAAGAAAGATTTAAAAACAAATAAAACTCTATTTCCAAGACAAAAAATTATATATTTAATTATAATTCAAAATTTTTATAAAATTTGCTATAAGTATAAAAATTAAAATAATTCTTCTTTAAGAAATAAACAAATTTATCAAAGGCAATTTTACGAGAATCCAAAAACCAATTTTGGTCTTCGAATTAAAAATAGAATCATAAATAAAATATTTCGTCAATTTGATGTAGCCATGCATAAAATAAAAAATATTTCAACTTAAAATTTATTTTGTATGATAAAATTATTGATGGTAAATTAAAGTATATATATGTATATAAAAGTGCAATTGTTACTTTATTTATATTTAATTTTATAATTATTTAGTAACTCAAATCTCTGCTACTATTATCTTCTTTTGATTTGCTTGTTATTTTCTTATAGGCTATAGATAAACCACTTTAAAACGTATTTAATATTGTAATTATAATTTATTTACATAAATAAAGTTGTTATATTCCATTAACTATATTGTATTCATTGTAATTGTATTTGACTCACAGTACCTACAGACAGATTTTTAAATAAAAATCTAGTAGGACTGAAATGTAATAACTAAAGAAATTCAATAAAATTTTAATGCAGAAAGTCAGTAATGAGGCCGAGTGTAGCCAAGAAAGAAAAAGGAACACAGGAATACACATTGCTAACACCCCTCCAAGTAATCTCCAAGATTGCCCGTCGAGTTTGGGAAGGCGGAGAATACCTTTGGCTGAATGTGGGTCATTCGAAATGTGGAGCTCTCGCCAAAACTTCTTCAAAATTTCATCTTTGTTCGCAAGCGTTTCCCACGCAATTGCAGCTTGAGTTTTGGAATCAAATCAAAGTCGCATGGACTAAGGTCTGGCGAATACGGAGGGTGTTCCAAGACTTCCTACCACCATCTACCTAACAAAGCCTATCAAGGAGCTGCTGTGTGACACGAAGCGTTATCGTGAAGAATGATGACGTTGGACAGCAAACGCTGCAACGTACGGTGGACAATCTTGGTAGATTACTTTGAGGGGTGGTAGCAATATGTATTGAGCATTCCTGTGTTCTTTTTATTCTTTGGCTACACTGCAAATACGTATTTTCCACTTGCTCCCATGACGTTGCTTCACTGACCCAGACCACGTTAGTGCTACCATTCAGAAGTATTTCCAACAAGCTTTCAATCGTATATTCTAGAATTGCAGTGGTTTGAGAAATAAAAAATAGTTGCCATGACTTTTATAGGGACCCACATATATTAAAAACAATACAGAAGTTCCTTTAAAAAATAGCCATAGGTTTCTATTGAACAAAAATTAATTTCATCATTTTATAAAAATATATAAATAAGTTGAGGTTTAAGTCGTATGACAAGATTAATAAATTCATGAAATCCTTCTCAATTTTTAACAAATAACTAAACTTAAAAAAAAGAAAAATAGAAATTTGATTAGAAACTACAATTGGATTTTTGTAGTGGAACTAATATCCATAACATTAAGGAATAATTTATAACCAAGCAAATTAAACAGAAGAATTTTGACTAAAATAAAAAAACCACCAAAAAGTAAATAAATAAGTCAGAAAATAATAAAAAAAAAAAAATTGCTAAAGAGGTTAAAGAGTTCTGCACTGAAATCCGGGACTGTCCCGCACAATCTATGACGTCGTCACCTTCATTATTTTCCATTGGTTTTGATCCGTACATTCTTCGTAGAATTTTCCGTTCAAAAGATATTAGTATTTTTTGCTCATTTGCTGTTTCCGCTCCATATGTTACAAGTGGGCCTTTTACAGTGTCTTTCATATTATTTGTCTATTTTTAAATATGGGCTATTGCCAGCAAGTGTTTGATCTTTAATCAATTGCAAATAATGATTTATCAGTCTTTCTAAAGACTGTATTTAAACTGAGGAACATTCTCGAATATTGTAACCTTTAGATCTTGTGTGGTTATTGTAACAAATGTTATCATTTATTTTTTCTTTTCGTTTCATTCACGAATAGCCCAATTCTTTCAGCTTCTCAAGGAACCGTTTTTAAGGATTGTCCTATCTTTATGCAGATGATAGCTGTGTTCTCTGCGTAAGCACATAGTTTATAAAAGCATAAAGAAAAGATAAAAATTATCTGAGCTTTCAGTGACGAGTCACAAAAAGAACGAAACGGCTGTCCCAGACTCTTACCGATGAAAGCAAAGATATTTTTTATTTTCTGTGTCATTTTTTTTTTATATTCATTTCTGACACATTAAATCTTTTGTTGAGCACTTGTTTTAGTTGCTTATTGGAAGATGTTTTAATATTAACAACACTAGGTTTAACAGTTGATAAACCATCTCCTATTAAAAGCAACAAAATCACTCAGTTTATTGCCATATTGTTTCTCACTTTAGTGTCATCTGTATTAGTTTTACAAATTTTCTTGGGATTCCTCCACTGTACTTGTAACTATTGTCAAAAGCTTGTTTGAAATCGACGGAGATCAATTGTATGACGGAAGCCTTCCATCATTTGTCTGATAATAAAAGATTTGGTTTCCAGTATCTGTATTAAGGCGAAATCCACATTATTATTCACCAAGACTATCTTCAGAGTATTTTTGTAATTCTTTCACCTGACAATACCTTAACACTGTATTTCTCATTTTATCTCGTTTTTTTATAAACTGGGTCTAGTTTCCCTTCAGATGGACTCAGGGAGTTTAAGTTTAGCTATTTCGAGATTAATCACCTGCATAGTTTCTTTTCCAGCTTCACCTGTTGCTTTGTTATTCTTTTTGTTTTGAATAATCTTCATTTATTGTAGGATTTTTTTAATTCTTTAGTTACCCTCTCTCTTTTCTTGACTTAGCTTATCTTCATCTTCTTAAGTTTTTATTGAGGAGCTCTTAGAAATACTCAGCCTAACTGTTTCTAATTTGTTTATCTTCATTTTCTCTTTACTTCTTCTCTCTTAAGATTGAAATCTTTTCTCACTTTCGCAATTGCCTTCTAGAATTTTCTTATTTCATTTGTTTCTTTTCTATTTCTTTGAATTGTTTTTTTTTTCTTTGCTTAATTTCCTTTTAGAGTTTTTTTTCCTTCAATCGTTTGTCTACATTTTTGATCAAACCATTCATTTCGTGTTTCATGTTTCTGTCCTATTCTCTTTTTTCGCAGAATAATTAAAAAACCCTTTGTCTATTCGCATTTACTCAATACTTTTCCCTTTCTCTTCTTTTGTAGTTCTTTTTTATATTCTTGTTTAACATCTTCGTATTTCAATGTTCAAAATATTCCTACTTCTTAATTTTCATTAGTTTTTCTTTGACCACAAACTGTGATGTCAATATTAAGACCTCAATTATTAAGACCTCAATTTTCTAATGATCGAAGAGGAATCTGAAGGCAGTGATTTTCATTTATCTAATTGTATTCGTCTGTGGGAAACCAGTGCTTTTAGGATCAGATTGTCCATTTTTATTACTTTCCTCACGTAAGTTTCCAAGTTTTTTAGCGATTCTTCTTTGCATTTAAAATCCCCAATGTTTTTATCACATTTTTTTATTGAATAAAATTAACGTGTGTAAAATTATAAGAAATAAATAATAATAATAATAATAAACACTGGATTAAAATTCCTAGTTATATTAAAAGATAAAATGCCGTTCCGGTATGGCCGAGCGGTCTATAGACGGCGGTCTGCCGTGTGGCCGATGTGTCGGAACCCGGGTTCGAATCCCGGCGTTGGCATGGCTGTTTCTTTCTTCTTCTGTGTTTCGTCTGTTTCTCCCGTGGGATTTATTATCTCAGGGCTATTCTGGACGGGAAGTGAATCTCGTCCCCATTCTGGAGTTTCCTAGCCTCACTCTGACGTTGTCAAGTAGGGCTAGCCCGTGGTCCATAGATGGCCAAAGTCAATGAAAGGAAGGAAAAGATAAAATACAAGCTTTCAATCCGCCTGCGGTTCTTTTTCAAGCAATTACAGAAATGTAAGAAGACAAAAAAATGTTACATATTTTAGATAGAACCTATTTTTCTATCCTTCTCCAAGATTTCTTCTTTATCTTTGTTTGATTGATAGATCTTCCTTTCTGACGCAACTCTTTCACTAATCGTTTCACCTTTTTGAAATCAGAAATTCTGTTCAATAGAATCCTTTATTTCTTTTCCTTTGAATTCATTTTCTCTTCTCCTGTGTATTCCATGTAGCAGATTGGATCTCTGTGTATTTTTCGATACTCCTTGCCATGTATCTTTATCGAGGGATTTTGGAATGGGCAACGGAGGGCGTTAGGATGGTCGTAGATTTTTTTTTTTTTTTTTTGAAATTCATTTTCTGTTTTACATTGAATTATTCTATTCATGTTTCCATTCATTCATTTTCTATCTACTTACCTTTTTCACCTATTTTTAGTTTTTCATGATTTTTCTTTTCTATTCACAGCCTAAAATACTTGTAACCTCCACCATTGACTATCTTTTCAGCCGATTATAAAACATTAGGTACATATGCGTGACAATAAGCACATAATTAATTTCTCCCAGGTCTCTTATCCTTTGCTATGAAAGCAATAGCTTCCTACGCAAATGCAAGGAATCCTATCATATATTAACAAACCCTTACTGTTACAATGAGTGCTTATCTATACAAAGCATAAGCAAATACGGGCTTCGAAAAAGAAAAAGAAAGTCATTAACAATCCAGTAGCACCCAATCAATAATCACCATTAGCACCCCTGTTCCCCCCCCCCTCCCCTTCACACACACAATAAACTTTCCCAAGACAGAACTTCTCACTGATTGGAGGCAAATTCATTCCCCCATCTAACCTTTCGATTTTACTTATTCCAACTTTATTAACTGTCTACTATATAAACGTTTTTTTTTTTCCTTTATTTCACTTTTACCGGAATAAGGCCCAATTACTTAGGGGCCGAAACTAGTTGTATTTTTAACGAATTTTTAATTTTAACCAATGACAAAGTGCATCGGGGTCGCTATTTTAAAATTAATAATAAAAACCAATTTCATAATTTAGTGTTTCAAAAAACAATGTTTTTCTTCGTTTATTTTATAGTAATAATCAAAATATTAGTTTGCACTTAAAGAAAGACATAATTTCACTCTAAAGTTTACTTTGCTAATCTCTATCTATGTTTAAGTAAAAAGCGAAACATCGTTTATCAAGAGACAAATGAGATAAAGTAGAGAAAAAGTTGAATTTACAATCAGTAAAGCTACAAAAGTTAAACTGTCCCCAAACAGGCCATACAGACCCACGGGTGCGCGGGAGGTAGGGCTCCCGACGAATCAGTAAAGCAGTCAGAGAAAATCTTTACAGAAGAGTTGATGGGAAAAAAAGAAAGAAACCCCTTTATGGTTTCAAATAAAGATAAAATATTTTACAAGATCAGTATAAGTATTGGATTATTTCTTTTCTCCCCTCTTAATTATAACTATAACACCAAAATATGTTTCAATTTCCTTTAATTGTACCATTTTTATCTTCGTAGCGAAGGTTTTTTCCCAACAGCTATAATTTTTTTCTATGAATTCGCTAATTGAATATCAATTCTTCTTCCGCATTAGGACAATGAACATTTGTATTTGATTACATAAATAAATCGGTTGTGTTATTAAGTATTTCTAGTTAGAACAAAAGGAAATGTCTCTTACTTTTAATCCCGAACAAGGAAGGCAGTCACTGACTAATCTTTGATCAAACGTTTACTGATGACGTAAGGGGCAGAGGTGATGCCCGTTTAGAGTGGCCACATGTGACGTTGATATCACGTGATACTTGCTCCGAATATACAAATGTTCCTAATGGAAAGCGGTGTATCAATACAGAAAATTCCTTAGACTCAATATCTGCGTTAGATTCCTTGGTTTAACCGGACCTTTAGACTTAGCAAGTGATTGTAATCAAACAGATAATATTGGATATTAATTTATTTGAATCTAGAAAAAACAATGGAGTTCCATTGGTTTCTTTCTACAATGATACGCTTTCGATTAGATCAGTGGTTTTCAAACTGGAGCGCGGACTTATTTTTTATTTTTATTTGTTTTTATTAATTCAAATAATATAACTGCATTTTCCATCTCAGAATCAATTATTCTTTCAAGGGTTCTTTTCAAAAAACATAATTGAAAAGAAAAAAAAGGGCCTTTGAGGGGATGGATTCAAATGATTAAAAAATGGTCCGTTTATCTTTCCATTCCAAATATGGCTTAAATGCAGCCACTGGATAAAAAGTTTAAGACGATTTCATCCACAAAAAAAAAAAAAAAGTTCTTCAACCCTCTCTGAGAAATTAAACATTCCACAATTCGGGTCATTTTCTTTATTTGAGCCTGGAGAATTATTGTTTTATTTGTTTTATCTATAGTTCATTCGGGAAAAAAATGGCTAAGTTGGGTTTTTTTTTTTTAAGTGAATTTCGTTCCTTCCAATCACTCTCTGTACTCCACATGATAAGACACCAGAAATCCCTCAATTTATTATTTTTCTTTTTAGTATTTGTAAAAATAACCAAATTATTTACTTTGACTTATTCGAAATATATTTTTTTGATAGTGTAATTCCGTTTAAATTGAATGAGCTAAACAAAGAAAGATCCAAAGAATTATTCAAAAGCCGGAATATTTCTCCAATTGCCTTTTAATAAATTCAAAAAATAAATTTTTATTTTCTCGCAGAAACAAAATCACAGCCATGAATACATTTGCGTTTGGCATAATTCCATGGACAAACGCCGAACTCGAAGCACCACAACGCACAATACGCACTACATTCCGGAAAGACAATATGCACCATCCCAGTCCGCTACGGAAAGGATGACTCTTCTCCGCAAGGAGGGAGGCCGAGGACTCATCAATCTCATCACCCTACATGAAAAACAAGTACACACACTTACGGAACACTTCCGCCAAAGAGCACAACACTCCTCACTCCACTCAGCTATTGTCAAGGCTGAAACATACCTTACACCGTTGGACTTTGAAAACCTTTCGCCAACACTCACCACCCCAGACACCCACACACAGCAGCTGCATGAATCATGGGCTCGTAAGGAACTCCATGGCAGGCATCGCCACGAACTCAGCCAGCCTCTTGTCGACATGGAAGCGTCGAACAGATGGCTGACGAGTGGTGAGCTGTTTGGGGAGACCGAAGGGTTCATGATCGTGATACAGGATTAAGTCTCCCCATACGCAACTACAAGAAACAAATCCTACACGACGTAAACACACATGACGACAAATGCAGGAAATGCCACACTATGCATGAGATGATCGATCACATAATATCAAGCTGTTCCCTTTTCTCCCAAACAGATTACCTCCACCGACACAATCACGTAGCGTCGATCGTTCATCAACAACTAGCACACAAACATTCACTTATTCAGAACACGGTCCCATAGTACAAGTACATACCACAAAGCGTATTAGATTCACCCTCACCTAAGCTGTACTGGGACCGTCCCATTCACACAGACAAAACCATATATCACATCAGATCTGACATCACACTTCTTGATAAGGTCAACAAACAGACCTATCTCATTGATATTGCAGTGCCTGTCAGCAAGAACATGCAGAAAACTCACACAGACAAGATCAGTAAATACACCGATCTAGCACACGAGCTCCAGAAGCAGTGGAGGCAGGACCGAGTACTTGTTGTACCCATCGTCGTGTCCGCCACTGGTCTGGTGCCTCACACATTGCACCATAGCCTCAGTACACTAGGGCTTCACAAAAACAGTTATGCACAACTCCAGAAGACTCTGATACTCAACACAACACGCGTAGTTAGAAAATTCATGGACACAACCACAAATCCCTAATCATTCTTGCAGACGTCCTTACACTTGGCAATATATGCTTTGGTCCTTGACCCGCCATGTTGTGTTAGCTGGGGAAACCCATAGTTTGAATCTTTTATAATAATAATAATAATAATAATAATAATAATAATAGTAAATGTCGTCGTTTGAAACTTTGGAGGAAAGAAGCAGTGGCGTAGCAAATGGGGGGGGGGAAGGACCGCCTCAGGTCCCCGCCTGAGAGGGGCCCCACGACGAGACGAATTCATATTAAAAATTTATCATTAGTCCTATCCACATAATTTTTTTCCATCCTAGGGGCCCCATCCACCCACGTATCCCGACCAGCCCCCCCCCCCCTTTTTTTTTTGGTTGTCGAATAATGGAACTCCCGCCCCGGGTCCCCAAAGGCGTTACTACGCCACTGGGAAGAAGATCTTTCCATAAAAAAAGAAGAAATAAAATAGATATTTTCTGTTTTCCTTTCCTGTCCCTGCGTGAAACAAACTAACTCGTGAATTCGAAATCCATTAAATCCTATTTCATTTTCTTTAGGGAATTCTTTTTCAAAATTGAAGAAGTCTTCGATGGAAGTTTTTAAAAACATTCTTCCTCCCCCACAGACACGAAATGGTTAAAAATATAAATGAATGAAAGACACGAGGTAGGAATATTCGGTCTTTCAGAAAACAAATAAAGAGAAGAAGCAACAAAGAAATATTTTTTTTCTTCATAATTTTATTTTTCCTAATGAAGGCTTTGATGTTTTTTGTTTTGTTTTTTTTTTTCAGAATTTTTTATGTTAATTATTTTATTTATTTTTCTTTTCTTTTAAAATGACACATCAATAATTAGCTACGTCATTTGACTTTGTTTTTCTTCGTAAAATTGATATTTTTTTACTAATAATGAACTGAAATCCTTTGTATTTAATTCCATTTGATTAATCTGACTAATTTAATCGTTGTACAATTGATTTAGTTTTGTTTCAGTAGTTTTGTAAAACAAGAATAAAACCAATTCCGATTTTTGAAAACCACTTTGGATTGGTTCTGTTAATTGATTGGGTTCGTAGCTAATTAGTGCACGTGGTTTCTTCTGTCTTTTCTAATCTTCAATCACGAGTGCGATGGAGGACAGCAACCGAGACTCTCCAAGCAGCCCCCGCTTCTACAGCGTCTCATTTCAAGACCGTTTTACTGAAGTGACACCTTTACTCGCTTCAGGAGAAGAGAATTCCTCCAAAACCGTTCCGTCCTTTGGATCGAGCAAAAGGTGAGACTCCTTCGATTCAGGCTTTTAGAAAACAGGGAATTCATTTCTCTAATCTCCTCAACTAAAACATTATCAATTCTTTTGACAGCTTTAAGAGCTGTCGGTATTTAAGTCTATTAATTCGCTTTAATTGATCCTGAAATAATTATTGGGAAATAAAAAATCATTTGGTTTCAATTAAAACAAAAAGATACGCGTGACTGTGCTCGTAAATCATAGTCGAATAATTTGAATTAATGGACAAGGAACATCTTATTCTTTGCCCGACAGAAGCGGAACTTAAATGTTGCCTAATTTTATTTTTCCCCAAAATATTTCATAACATTACTAGTTTTCTCCTCCTGGCGACTTCCTGTTCAGAGTCCCTCATGACGTCACAAGTAAATACAGAAATTTGAAAAGAAGAATCGAGAAAATTCTTCGTCGTTTTAAAACTTCCTTTTTCTTGAATTAAAAATTGTTATTATTAAGTGTAAACTATTTGAGAATAGAACTAAAGAATATCTATTTACAATCAGTAATGGATCCAATTAATGTAAGAAAATTAATCTTTTTAATTTAAAGACACATTTTTAAAATGTCCTTATTTTGTTAGTGGGGCGTTTTCATTGAATATCGGATTACGTCGCGTGATCTTTATCATAAAATAATTTTTATTTTTGATTAGATAAATAGCGAGCGACTAAAAATTAAATAGGCCAAAATCCTTCAAGTAAAGTAAATTAGTTTTATTTCGAATCCAATCCGTGAATAAGAGGAAAAAAAAAATTAAAAAAGATAGATGTGGTCGCTTTCAGTTTCGTTGTCAATTTCATCTGAAGTGAGTCTTTCCTTGATAATTCACAGCAACCATTGTTTTGGTTTTGAAACAAATTCAAAGATGATTTCACTGCATTTCTTCAATAAACAGGAGGTAAAGACCCTTGGAATCCATTGGACAAAAGAAAGCCCTTAGAAAATAACAGGGTAATCACTGGATACAAAAACTTATTTGACAATCAATGAAGAGATAAAAAGCAATGATAGTTTAGGAATAAGAAAGAATAAAGGGATTCGTTAAAAACCACTCTTAATACTTGAATGGATTCGAATATTTTGATTGGTCTATTAAAAAACAGGCTCTTTTTTTTTTTTTTTTTTTTTTCCTAATTAAAGTAAGTTTCGATGTTTATTTTAAAAGGAATTATTTGTTATGTTTATTTATTTTTAAAAGGAGTTAAACTACGTGGATGTGAAAAGTAATAATGGAGAAGCATCTAAGGAAGATATACCTCCATTAAATATCGTCTTTATTTTTAGTGAACATCACTTAGTTATTGAAACCTGAATGATTCTCAACTAAAAAAGATAATTAATTTTCGTATTTTTTTTTTAAACTTCAAAAAAAAGTTTCCTCTTTTGAGGGAGAAACTTAATAATTTAAAAATGCTTTTATAACTTAAAAGTAAGTACTTTTTAAAACTAATAAAATTATTTAGAATAATAATGAAGCCTATGGCTTCATCGTAGGTCTTTTGATTGGCTTCTATTGATAGCCGTAGCCAACTCGTTTCCAACTTCAGAAAAGGTCGATTGCCACCAGGGTCTTCCTCTCTTCCTTCGTCCTTGTGGATTTCACTTCGAACTGTGGTTCATTATTATTTTTCCGAAGCATCAAAGGATGACTCCATCTAAATTTCGACGTCTTATCTCTAAGTTAATGTTCAGTCATTTCCCACAGTCTGAGATTATAGAGGTGATATGGAGCCATCACAATTTACAAATGTACCTCAGACAACGATTGACAAAAGCTTGGAATTTATTTTGGATTTCTATGATGACTAACCAAGTCTCACATCCATAAAGGAGAATCGATTTAACATATGAATTAAAAATTTGGATTTTAATATTTCTGTGGGGTCGAGTAGAAAACTAAATCATACGGAATTTAAAGAAAGTTTCTCTGGCTTTTGGTTTTCTTAAGTTCACAGCAACAATCATCCACACAACCATTACTACCAAAAAACTCACGTTTTTAATATCATTTTCTAGTGTAAAACATTTCTCGACTTACTATTGACTCTCATTTTAATAGTTTTTATTAATGTGAAGGTTTTCGTTGCATAATCTGAGACAGAAGCAAACGCCATCAACAAATCTTCCAAGGTAGCAGTCATTCCCCATAAGATACCTCTCTCCTTTCTGTCCATAAGTTTTTTTCCTGTGAATTCAACTGTGTTTGAAGAACACATCAATCAACTGGCTTCACAATTTCCATAGGCAGCATGAGAGCTATTTTTACAAAATGTCTGTCACTCTTCAATCATCAAAAGCTACTCAGTGCTTTGCCAACCCCAGGACTTTTCTCTAATAGGTCCAGCAACTACATAAGTGTTTTTGAGAACTATCATAAAAGACAAGTTTTCCTTTTGAGAAAGTTCAATTAGACAGTCCTTAATATCTTGACTGAAGGTTTTGGAGAAATGCTCAACACGCAATCGAATTTGCAGTTCTTAAAAGTGTTTGACTTGGATTCCGACCCACAACTGTGATGATCAACTCTTCATGAAGGATGTGAATGAATGGTTCATTTTTTTTAAATAACTTTGAAATAATATTTAGAGAAGTTTCTTAGTTTGTTTTATTTTTATGGAGTCTGAATTTAACCACTATTTCATTCTGTCTTCCTCTGAACTCATAGCAAGAGGTGATGTTGTCCCGTGATGGACAACAAGAAAAGTGTTCCATTTATGAAGAAGTTATCTGAAAGGGTCTAGTGGATGTGGGATCGTGTACTTTGCGTACGGTGCATAATTCTTTCTTGAAAGTGTTTGGTATCACAAACTTACAATCATGATTTACCATTGTATCAATGGTTGGCTCAGCCGCTACAAACATTTCTCTACCATTCAGAAATATACGCAGATTAGAAATATGTTAAAGTTTAATGGACCAGGTTTCAGGTCCTTTGCACACGTTAACACTTAAAACAAACTAGAAACTAAATTTTTTTGAAGTTTCTACATCTACACAAACTGTATTAAACCGAATAAAAGGTAAACATTTTATGAATTTACATTTACGGTAATTTAACTGTCGTCTGTTGCCTTCCAATGAGTGGACGGGTTTTTGATTAACTGTCGAAGTCCATCGAACATGAGTTAATATTCTAATGAAAGAAACAAATACAACACAAAATATTTAAGAAAGTATTTAGCTAATAATTAACACAAACTATAATTTTAATACGATTGTTGCGTAATTACAAACATGTGATTAGATTTTGATATTTATAAAACCACTTTCGAATCTCATGACAAATAAGGACCCAATTACTAAATATCTTTAAAAAATTTCAAAGAATAATATATTCATCTACATCCAATTGTTTTAGACTGAAGTTAAGGGCCAGTGAAGAAATTTGGACCTCAAATATTGTCTATACCTTAAGTAACTTCTTTACTTCCTATTGAGTCATTTTAGTCTTAAAATGATTAGTTTTGATGCTTGTATTGGCCTTAGGCATCTTCGAAAAGAGACTAACATAAAGTGCCCTTACGTAACTCAGACATCATAAACTAAACACTTATTGGTGTCGATTCTATTAAATTTTGCTATTTATGTAAATAAAAAAAAAAAAAAAAAAATTGGAGACCAAATAAAAAAAATATAAAGTAATTAAATAAATCAAAGAATAATCGAGATTTAAAATAAATCTTATTTCACGTGACTGTCTTTAATTAGACCCTTTCCGTAAGTAGTTAAACTGGTTTCCATTAATTAAAGCAAAAAAAAACAACACGATAACGAAATACGTGATTAAATTGTATGAAAGTTGGAGAAAAGTTTTAGCATTTTATATTTTAGCTAATGATTAAAATCTTTTTGTATGCAACGGTGATTTCCTACCTCTAATAATGAACATAGAAAGAACCAGATCAAAAATTCGATGTCCAAAGTTAAAGTACCTCAGGTACTCACATGACAGCGTTGTTAATGACTGAATTCAGTAGATAGTAACAACCATTGTTCTTTTAGGCTATTCTAAACCTTCTGGGTCTTTAATAATAATAATAATAAAATGTTCTATATACCACCGTCTCCATAGCATACATTGATATCCAGAGATAAACTACGCACTTTCCATAGAAACCCATGGGATTGTCGTTCAGTTCCTAACCCCGGCATAGAACGTGTAGACCGGAATGTTAATTGTCCGAGGAAAAGCTTGTGGGTCATTCCATATCAAATCATACAGAAATTTTAGGAAATGTCACCCACCCTCACAGAAAACTTTGAAATTTTGTATAATTGAAGTTTACCTAGATATATGAACATTTCCAAAATTAAAAAGTTGCAGGTTAAGTAATTTTTCAGTAATGGTCTCAAGAAGTTATATGGATCCAGGAACTCAGGTGTTCCATGGACGAGCTCCTTGATAATTTAAAAATGCAATAGTTCCTACAGTTTTTGCAGTAGAACCTTGATTTTTTTTTTAAATTAAAGAGGAATGTTTATATTTTTATGTTCATGCTCCTTTTATTGAGTAATCATAAGTTTTTTTTTAGAAAAAAAATGTAAATAATTTTTTTCAAATTCGATACCTGGGCATTGTATTTTTTTTAAGGTATTGCTCCATCATAGATTCCTTTGAAAATTTTACAATATTATTATAAATCTTTCTTTATGTCACACAAAAAAAAATCAGTTTGTAGAAATAATGGGAAGTATCAAAAAAAAATACATATGGACAGAAGCGTCTTGTTTTAAGTAATTTAGCTGAAATGTATTCTCTCTATAAAAAGAAGTATCCTGAAGACAAAGTAGGTTTTTCAAAATTTGAATCTCTTCGACCGAAACATCTCTTTGATGTATACTCGTAGGATCATCAGGAACACCTACCGAATGTGTCAACACTTACAGTCAAAATGTTAATTGCTTCTCAATTCCATTTCTATTAAAGTAACATACCATGATCTAATGAAAACAGTAACGTGATATAAATAACCGAGCCTGTATGCTCCGTCTGTGCAAAAAATGCCCCCCCCCCCATCCCAGTTCTTTACTTCAAACAAACTTAAAAAATGAAATAGAAGACTTATCCTGATGAGATAGTTCAGTACGAGTCAATGGGTATCAACAGATAGAATGACTTTAAATGTTCAAATCACCACTGTATCAGAATTCTGCGACTCACTAATTAATAAAATTGAAAACTTACTCCACATTCGTTTATTGCTCAATCAGTCTGATTATCTGCAAATGAAGAAAGAAACACTTGAGGAAGGATCAGTGTTAATTTTAATGGATTTCAGTGAAAATCTCAATTTTGTTGTTCAAGATTAATACAATGAATGGTAACTGTACTCTTCACACTGTTGTTATATATTACAGAAAAGATCAACAGTTGCAAGCAAAAAGTTTTTGTATCATTTCTGATGATCTAGACATGACGTGATCCTGGTGTATCAGATTCAGAAGACTGTATTGAATTTTTTGAAGTTTGAATTTCCTGAATTTTTTTTTTTTTTGTGAGTACCATTCATTTCTCAAAATTGATTTTTTTTTTTTTGTGATGCAGATCAGTTTCTAATTATTTTCAGAGGTGAGGGCAAGTGTCCAATTTTTTTTTTTTAATTTAATAAAAAAAAATTAATCTACAAAATTTTACATGGCCAATTCTTTCACGAATTTTTTTTTGCAAGTGCCATTCATTTCTACAAACTGATTTTTTTTGTGATGAAACTTTACTATTTGTAGATCACTTTCTAATTTTTTCAAGGATTTTCAGAGTGGAGCAAGTGTCCAATTTTTTTTTAATTTAACCAAAAAAAACACAAAAACAATTAAACAATTAAAACAAAATTTTATATGACCAATTCTTTCATGTTTTCTTAAACTACATTTCAGAGAGCATATTCAGGGAAAAAATTGTCAGCCTACTTGTTTCCATTCAAAAACTGCAGCCAATTTTCAAATTTTCACAATTCGCTTTGAAGTATCATATTGCATTAAACTTTCTGCAATTACTACCAACAGAATGAATATAAAGCAATAAAAATTGGCAAAAGTTCATGAAATTAAGTATAAAACCAGTACACAAAATCTCAGTTCTCAACTAGATAGTGGGTGACATGGCCTGGATGACTTGACGTGGAATGACCCTTAGTGAAGTCCCTCAGAAGATGATATTTCTTTTCTTTTATCTCCCTTCATTATTCTTCCCTTTATTCAATAAAAAACAACTGTGCTTTAGAACGAGAAGCCATTACTGAAGCCAATGTTTCAACGTGTGAATGGGAATGATATTTTTCTACTTCATCAAATGGAGCTCAAATATTCGTATCTCGTTCGTTCACTGTTGAGATCTACCTCGCTTTTCACACAATGGAGATAGTTTTGTTTTCTCATTACAAACATCCTTCGGTTATATTTTAGCGAATACTTCTGTTATCGTCAGAATTATTTGTAAGTCAATTCAATGGCCGTGATTTATTTGACTTTTTTTTTTTTTTTTTAATTTAAACAATCATTTTATGTGAAATATTTTGATTATTTAGTTAATATTCGCATTATTTGAAAGGCTATTACTGCTTGAATTACATCAGTTTGTTGGTTGGCGTCTAATTAGCAAAAAAAAATCCGGATTAATAAAATTAAAATATTTTTAATAATTAAGTCCAACGTGTCAATGTAGAGTGGAATAAATGTTTGTTGGCTCAACTTGCGCACAGTTTAAATAATAGCCCTAGAAAATCTGTCGCTTACGACCACCATCGTTATTCGTGATGCATCATCAGAGGCGTATTTACACGAGGGCTAAAAGGGCTATAGCCCAGGGCGGCAAAAAATAGAAAAACACAAAAATCCTGTAATAATCAATAATATTAATATTGAAAAATATTAAGTGTCATATTACAAGCAGAAAATGAGGAAACATAAAAAGAAACAGACATTTCCTGGCTTTTTGATGTGTCTACAGTATATGCGAACAGAGTGTATTTTTGGCTTTGAGTGTATATCCCGGGAAATCGGGTGAGTGATGACTGTGGCCGTAGGTTTGAAAAGGAAGGGGGTATACCCTGCATTAGATTGCTAAGGCGTGGGAGGCGATAGGGACTGTCTGACAGTGACGTTATACATGTATTTACTTTCTAATACATATCTTCTGCGACTGTTATGTACGAAATATATTCCAATTATTAAATTAACTTTGTTTTAAACAACTTTTTAAAACATATTTTTAAAATGTGTAGTTAAGGAAAAGAATGCATCATTAAGGGCATATATATATTATATTTTTGTAAATGTAAATTATCAGTAACTGAGCAAAAATACAGACATTAAAAGAAAACATAAAAATAACGCAAATAAATGTGGAGACAACATTTTGTTAAACTCAACGGCACCTATTACATTCTCACAAATTCCAAAACCCGGGAAATCGAAAGGAAAATGCCTCACGTGATTAAAAAAAAAAAACCAAGAAGAAAACTTGAAACAAAGTTACTAAAAGGAAACTCAAAAGAAACGATACAAAGTAACGAAAAAGAAAAGGTTATGAGAAATGAAAAATAAGAGAAACAATTGGAAAATAAAAATAAAATCGAACTAATCAAAAGGAACAACTTCATAATATTAAAATGAAGCAAAACAATGTTTCCTTTATTTCTTATTGTTTTAGGGTAAAAATAAATAAAAACGCCTAAATAAACCGTGACAAACCTCAATATTATGTGTGTGATCGGTTCGCACCGAAGTGCGAGCTTCGTTGCCGAAGCATCCGTGCTCCAGGGAGCGCTAGTGTTCCCAAGACGGCGAACCCCTAGCAGACTCCCTAGAATTACAAGGGAAAGATACTGGGGTGGTTTCCCGTGGCCTTCCCCAGGACGCTATTAAGGAATGACGTCAGACCGAAGAGAAAGTGAAGAGGAGGCTACAACACAGGAAAGGAAATTTTTGAAACATCCATGCTCGCTACCGGGATTTGAACCCGGGCGCTGGCACATTGATCTCACGACAGACCGACGCCTGAGACCGCTCGACCACACCAGCGCGGCTCAATATTATACAAGTATTGAAAAACTTGCTACATATTTTACTGGTAGATCGGAACACCAAGACAAATGAATGAATGTATGTATGTCTGCTGACGTCATATTTAAGCGCTAGGGGGCGTTTACTGATGAATCACTGATTCAGGCTTAACGGACACAAAAGGTGTTCAAAGTGGCAGCAAAGTACAACGACGTCGATTCATTCGTCGTCAAAGAATTTCCCGAACATTTTGCAGAGGCGACAGCGATTCCTGTGACGAGGTCTTCTTCAGAACCAATTGGAGTCTCCTATACGATGGTCTTCAGGTATCCGCAGAAGAAGAAATCGAGACAATATTAAATCGGGTGATCTCGGTGGCCAGGCGACGGATCCATCGCTCAGATAATCCCTCAAATCGTGAAACGCTCCATGTTAAATAATAACGTGTCTGATTTACAGATGCCGACGTCCGTTTTCTTTTCCAATTGCAGCAAACGAAAGTCCATCAACGTGACCTCGTCGTGTGCCATTTTGTTATTAACTTAACACGTACATTTAATTGCAGAAACACTGTGACTGTTCGCTGGAGTAAACACATAATGTCGATGGGGAAGACACATAAACACATTTCACCAGTAAACGCTCCCTAGCGCTTAAATATGACGTCAGCAAACATATATTCATTAACACAAAGAAGGATCTGACCAGTAGATCGGAATGTTCCCGAAAACATCTGTACAGAATTTAACACCCAGTATATTGTTAGCTCAGTTGAAACTAAACGACTGTTACTATTAGTCATACAAACAAACAAACAATAAATCATCATAAATAACACATTAATTTACTTGGCTGTGTTTATTAAGGAATAAAGAGATTTTGTAAACAAACACTAAAATGTAAATCCTCCTTTTTCAGTTTAAAAAACTTCATCAATAATTTGTGTGATCCCAAGATTTGAATGATTTGAGAAGTTGATAAATTTTTGCTTATTACTAATACTGTATTTTCTTTCTATTAATTCAATTTTCTAATTAGTATCAATTTGTTTGTCTTTTTTTAATTTTTATAATTTTTATCTTTTTTTCTTATTTTACTTGCAATTTGTTTTAAAAGTGATTCTTGATAATATTTATAATGAGAAATAATACTAAATAATAAATGATTTCAATAACAAAAAGTACTCCTAATGTGACCGTGGAAATGAGAGATTGGGGTATTTCCCAAATCCTAAAAGAGAAATAGAAGAGACCTTTCGCGTCCTAATGTTCAGGCCTCGTCTATCTCTCTTTTATGATGTGGAAAATACCCCCGTCTCGTTTGCAATACTTTATTAAAGAATACAATCATTTGGTTAGCATTGATTTTGAATGAATTCGCTTAAACCTCTTACTGATTTATTTCCATGACGTCATCAGTAATAATTAGCTCCAAGTTTATAAAAACAAGAGAGAGTTGGTTGATGAGCTTTTGAAGTTCAATAGGAGTAGTAGAAGAATAGAAGTGAATTATGTTTCAGTTCTAATTGTACAGAATTAAAAACCGATAATTTTGGAGGTTTTAGGTATCTTTTTAATAACTGGTCCGATCCAATAGAGATCTTTGTTTTAAAATGTTCTACGTAGATAAGTTTTGGATGTTTCTGATGGGGTGAGGGTAGGAATAAAATGATTAGTACTTAAGTCAGTCAATAAGAAGCTCAAAAGATATACATCCAGGGGGATAAACAAGATATCAATTTTTCTTTTAAATATGCTATGAACAATCAGAGGAAGACTGACTTAGACTCCAAGTATTATAATGAAGAAGACGTCTAAAAGAAAAAGGATAAAGTAAGAAAACGAAGAGAAATACGTAATAAGAAGGCAAAGAACAATATAAAGAACAAAGGAGTTATTTTGTTCCTAAAGACCTGTTCTTTCCCATTAAATAACAGAAATTCCTAGGATAAAAAGAATCTGGAAGGACTAATTGAATTTGCAACTGATATAAAAAACATGAATTGTAAGAGACACATGGAACTCAGTTGAAATGAAAGTAAATTAATAGTTTTGTTACAAGTAACAATCAAACTCGTGATAAAACGAATTACAAATTAAGCAATGACAGATCTTAAGAGATGGAACTCATTGACCCTCCGATTGATTTCTTATAAGAAAGACGGAAAAAGAATTCAAATCAACCATCTTTAGAATCATTTGATAAACCTTTTGTTTTTTATTTTAATTTTTAATGATGAAAAGAAAGAAAAACAAAGCAAAGTTTAAAAATCGGGAATTAAAAGAGAAAAAGTTAATTTAGGGTAAAAAAAAAATGGATATTTTAAAAATCTGAATTCCTCTAACAATTGTAACTGGAAATGCATTTTAAAAATGGAAAGAAACTAAGAAAGAAATCCATGAAAAATATTGAAAAATAAACTTCAATTTAGTCTAAAACTAAATTAAATTTTTGTTTTTAACCTGTACTTGGGTTTTGGACGTAAAACATTTTTATTCAATTGAGCCTATAAGAAAAAATAAATAAATAGAATGTAAAGAAAAATTGAATTTTAAGCCCAGTTGTTCTTCATTAAATAGATTCGGGAACAGAAAGTATCAATTGAGGATTAAGTGCAACGACTGTCAGAAAAAGGAATTCCAAAAGAGAATGAACTCAAAAGTTTAAATTACGCAGAAAACTGTTAACTTATGTTTCCAATTGAACATACCAATTCAGAGAAAGGAATTTAGTAAAAAAGAGAATTCCAAAATACAATCTTCCAATATAATTTATAGAGTTAATTTAAAAAAATAAATGCTGCCAACGAAAAAAAAAAAAAATAGTTCACATTTCTTGTTATGAAATGGTTTGACTTATTCTTACTAACTTGAGTCCCAGAACAGCAACGGAATCAAAGGAAGATAAAAAGAGAGAAATGGAAAGCGTCATTAACAACCCAAACATTTTAGCTTGGATAAACAGAAGAGAAAAATTAGGTCTAATTTAAAGAGATCTCTTTGACAAATTCTATGGATTTCTGATTGATTTTTGAAAATAACAAATTTGTAGAATATCAAATAATAATATCCGCTATTGTCCATTTCTTGATGAATAGAAATTTAAAATATGTTTTTTAACGGTTTTTTTTTTGTTTTTAAAATATAATATTAGCGCGTGGTGGTTGTTCAATCACTTATAGAATGCTTTTTAAGTGATTGCTTGAATTGTACATTTTATGACATTTTAATTATTTTGAAAACCTTTCATAAGGAATCTCTTTATTTGATTGAAAAGGAAAGTGTTGCTAAACGTTTGTTGTTCTTAGTTTCTGTAGTTTCTAACTTGTGATAAAAAGTCTTTCTAACAAATAATCCTTTTTTTTTTCCCACATTATTAAATTATTCGTCCAATGGTGAAAATCATAGCTCAGTGGTTGAAGCAGTGAAGGAGACTCCTCCCTGACGTTCCTCCAGCCCTTTTGTCAAAGGCACTGGGGTTTGTGGGTTAAATGCGGGAGGCCGTGGTAGACCCATTCATCGAGGATCGTTGGAGCCTAAACCTCCCGCGTTTCGGGGAACACTTTTTTTTTTTGTTAGCACCTGTGTTTAAGCGATGTGATAATTTTTACATGTCGTTACAAACAAATTGGAACTTAACTTTTTATTATTGTTTAAAAATTCTTTATTTTTGAAGTTATACAATTTGTTAATTTTTTTTTAGATGAAGAGCAAGGAATGCTTTACAATGATTTCTTTTCTATCTAATTTCTTCCTACAACAGTGTTAGTCCTCAGTTTTCTACCAAAAAACATTCACCAAACAGAAAATACATCGCCTTTTTCGACAACGCAACGGTTCACAAAAATTCAAATAAAAACGTTATTTATTCAATGATTTTCGAACGAATATTCTTTCAAAACAGATAGGAGAGAAGAAATGCTATCAGTCAAATACACATTTTCCGTTTGGATAATATAATAGAGAACGGAGGGTTTTAGAGTTCAAAAAGCTATCCTTGAATTCCGATCCCTGATAAATAGTCGTAGCTTCTTACTCTAGGGTTTTCATTTATTCTAATATAATAATCGTTTCGAATGAATCTGGAAAATGTTCTTCCATGAAATCAACATTCTTCAAATGCCAATTTTTTTTTTTTTTTACCAGTAATTTATAATAATCTTATTTTATCAACTTCTATCATTATTATAATGTTTCAGGTAATTCATCAATTTAAAAAAAAAAAGATTTTCATTTTGTTTTGAGTCTTTGTCTAAAGAGGAATCTATTTCACCATGCGCTTTTATTTGATTCACATTGAAACGATTTCCATCCATCCTGATTTACTTTTGAAAACTTCTTAAATGCCATAATAAAACTTTAAATACTACATAAAAACAACCATGAGATGATTCTGTTGTTGTTTTTATGTAGTATTTAAAGCTAATTTACTTTTGTTTAAAAATAAATTTATCATAATAATAAAAAAAAAGACTTGTAATAATATTTAGTAATAAGTTTTGTCACATTCCTTATACATTTCAAAATTAAATATTAGCTGATTATTTTTTAATTTTTTTTATGACAAATTTGGTAATAAATAATTATTTAAAATTATTTAAATTTTTACTTCCTATTGTTTTCAGCTCCGGCAAATTTAACCCTTAGGTTTGTCTAAGTTCAATAGAATACATTCAAATACAAAACGAAAGGCTTTAATTTGTCAGTTTCATTTCGTAGCCGTGGGTGTTCTTTAGTGATTCAATTTACCCCCCTCGACACTTTGACTTTTTCCGTCAGTTATGTTGTCTGCGATTATGTTATATGACTAAAATGTCATTTGTATCTTTCCTAAGCTTCACTCTGAACTCTTGCTTAAAGAACGAAAAAAAAAACAATGTTAGATTAAATTGATCGGATTAATAAAACGTTTGAACAGTGTTGTTATAGAAGTTCATTGAGTTTCTCTATTTCTACTGATAAATGGTTTTGAGATCAAAGACAAGTTCAAAACAACACCAAGTGGAATTAAAAAGTAATTCTCCAGATAATAAATTGACAAATATTAGTTACTTAATAAAAATATCATCCACTAACAGAAAGTCTAAATTAAAGAAAAAAATCCACCATTTTTTTTTTTTTTTTTTTTTTACTAAGTAGTGTAAGATAAAAAAAGAATAATTAAAGATGAATTTTTTTAATGCTATTAGTTCTTAAACTTTTCAGTCATTTCAGAAGAAGAAAAAATGTTGTAAAGCAAGTGAAGAATGAATTGATTAAAGAAGAGAATTATTTAGAAAAGGGGGGGGGGGTTAGTTTTTAAATGAAGAAGGAAAAACATGAAAAAAAACCAACCTGTATCTTTCGATTTATTTTTTGTTAAAGTAGAGAAGAAACTAATTTTGAGAACGAAATGAAATTTTAGTAATTTTAGATTATGAACTTTCAGATAAACTTTTTTTTAGTATTTTTTATTTTCTAAAAATTCACAATTTTAGAAAATAAAAAAATAAATAATAAATAAATAAATAAAAGTTTGTAATGAAAATAAACAGTTTTGAGGTGTTTAGATTGGGAATCCTTTTTCTATATCGAACGAGATATCAGAGAAAGACAGATTAATTTCAACTCAAAGTCCGTTGCATTGGGGTCTATCAAGGTCTTGTTCCGAGTGAAGTAGAAGAGGGTGGTGTGCAACGACCATGGCTAGGATACGAGTGCAAAAGAAGCCACTCAGGCAAAATGCGAAGTGGTAACGAAAAACTACCTCTTTTGTGAGTATTTCATTCATTTCTATGGATTAACTTAAGAGATTAAATTCACCCGAAGAAATGGATTCGTTGTTTTTAAGAAAAAAAAAAAAAAAAAAAAATAATGAAACTTGGCTAAATTGTGAATTTTGTTTTAAGTTTAAAACTGTTTTAAAGATTTTGAAACTTCTACAAAGCATTTGTAAATTTTGAAGCCACTCTAAGACTCCAGCGGCAACAATTTTATTTGTAATATATATATAAATAGAATTAAAAAGTATAAAAAAACCAGACTAAATGTTTAAAAAAAATAAATAGAATAGAAAAGAAGCAAACTATTTAAAAATCCTTGAATTGCATGAAAATGATGAAGGAAAGGAATTAAAAGGAAAGAAGGAATTAGTTGTTTTCGATTCAAATGCTTTCCTTCAGAGAACACTTCTTTCTTACATAATGGAATGTTTGAATTGTGTTAGACAAACATGGATCTATGGATTCTATATCAATGATTTTAGTTACATCTAATTAAAATCATCATATTTTATAATAAATGGTTAATTTAGCAAGAAAAGAATTAAATGACTAAGGAAAGGAAAAACCGAACGCAAAGCATCAGAAAACTATGAATAAAATTCTAACATTTCTTGTGTCATTCCAATGTGTTCCCGTGCGACATCGGAAGGTTTTCTCGTTCATCATCGGAGAAACTCTAAATAATGAAGAATACATCGGAAACGAAAGATTCCAAATCTCGTCAGAGATTTGGGAAAAAAAACAACAGAATTGGGGAAAAAAGAAGTTTGTTGACTCATATTTTTGTTTTAAAATTATTTGGTTTTTATTGTTTTTCTATTTCTTATTAGTAGAGATTAATTAAAATAATAAAAATAATAATAATTCAGACCATTTTTTTTTCTTTCGTAACAACAATGAAGACAGCCCTCGAGTGTCAATGTCTGAAATTAAAAAATCTATAAAAAGGCTGATGGATATCTCCCTTCGATTAGTCACGAGACGAACACTTTTTTTTTTTCTTAAGTCAGAGGAGATCAAGAATGTTTTTCTTTCATTATTGAATTCGTTTTTATATTAAGCCGTTCTATAAAAATCATTTGATACAATGGAAATTAATTGGATTTGGCGGAATTTAAAAGTGAATTTTAATTATATATTTTTTTTTAAAATTAAATGTTGGTTTTCAGCTGATATTAGAATTGGTGACTTCGTTTTAATAAAGAACTATAATTTTATGAAAGTAATAGGTCTTTTAGATCTTATTTTTAACTGGATAGTATTTAAATATTTTTATTAAAATTCAGTTTATGAAATCTTTGATTTGAAATTTGTCAATTATCAAAAACTTGGTTGTTCTGTTGATGTAGAAAAGTATTTTTATTTTTGTTTTGATGCTTTCACTTCATTTAATTTCAAACAAGTTATGAAATCAAAATTCCTCTTTCTCAATTTTTGAAAAGAATTAAAAAAAAAAAAAGTCTAGTTGCAATGAAAATAAGACTTTAATTAGAAAGAAATGAATTTTTAATTTTGTTGTTGTTTTCAGGACCAAGTCCTTAAGCCAGGTTCCCAATTATTCTAGTATCAAAGAGAAAAACCAGTCTCTGATTTTATGTTGCCATGGAAAAGAATTGGGCAATTGCTGTAACAGTGATGACGTCAATGTGGATTTTAGGTGAGATTTTATTCAATAAGTTCTTAGTGATTGTTCAGATAAAATTGGAAAGATTTGTCTTCAGTTTATTTTTGTAATTTAATAATATTTAGAAACAGAAGGAGGAAATCAAAGAAATTACTATTCAATAATATGGATTGAACAATTGTTAGTTGTGGTAGAAATAACAGCAGCAAAGCCATCCATTGTTTATTCACATCAAAGGATTCGCGCCGATTCAAATTTTCTACAGAATGGAAAAACATTGATAAGTAGTTTTTCTTTTTAAATTCAGAGAAAACTTATGTAGTTTTTGTCTCTCGATGTATCTTGAAGGGTTTTGGCAGTGAATAATTCAAAATGTCCAATCAAAAAATTCCCTCTTTTCTGCTTCGAAGTTATCATTCGCAATATTCGAATTCAATTTTGGATTCGTGTTATCATGAATTGGCATCGAATGACGTCAGTGGGGTCGGCTATTATTACGTAGAGGGAGGAGACGATAGGGAGGAGTATAAAGGCAGTGGAGACTCTCCTCGAACAGATGGACTGAGAAAAAGAAAGTAAGTTTTTCCTGTTTTTATTTTAAGATTGGATTTTCCAAGAAACCATTCCTTCCTTTTTTTCAAGTCCTATTTTGTTTTCTAACCAATAATGAATTCAAAGACAAAAGTTAGTAAGACACTTGAATGAATTCCCTTGAGTTATTATTGAATACGATTTAAAAACATCTTTGATATTTCAGAGAACTGAAGAGACATAAAATAATGAATTATTTCCTACTGATGTCAGCATAGAAATTAATCTGTGTGGTTTAAGGAATTGCTTCTCTCTACCAGGGCTATTTAAGAAGTTATAAGAGGGGTCTCTCCAATGAAATGTTTATTTCTACCTGTTGTTGTTTTTCTTTCCTCCTTTCGAGGGAGAGACTTTCGTCACTTTCGCTTCCGAAGCTTTGATGCACGGTACTGATGAAAAATCTTCCCCTTAAGCGTTTGTTTAGTTCCGAAAACAGCCAGAAATGACAGGGAGCAAAATGTGAGGAAGTGGGTGGAGAAGTATCTGGTTTCTAAATGAGTGAGAAATGGGAGGTGATGAAGAAACAAATCCAGAGGCGGATACTTTCAGTTCAGATGCTCACGAAGTTTTCTAAAACTTTGATGTAATATGGGTCATTAATAGTTTTTCCACATTCCACTGCACTATTCCAGATTTTTCTAAAAGAAAACAAAATTTAATGGCATAATATTGCTCCATGTGTGCAGCTCGTAGGCGAAAACCAACACTATCAATTTCGAATGCCTCTAGTTCTACAACAGTGGAAGTTCGAGCGATACCCATTCATGTTTACTTACGGTTTCACTAACTGAAGATGAAATGCGTTTCACTTCCCAGTTGCTAATAAAAAGACAAACCCAGTCTGATTACTTTTTGAAGAGAGAAATCGTTTCTCATTAATGATTTCACTCGAATAAATTTATCAGTCGTTTTCTGTACAACACTTCTCTCCTTTTTCAATGGCTATTAAAAAGCAATTTTATCTAATGTTGTTCCAAGGACATGAACTAAATGAAAACCATCATCTGAAGATTAAAATCCTCCTTCATTTAACATAAGATCAGTCCAAAGACATTATTTAAGATTTAGCCACAACAAATCATGAATGAATTCAATCCTACCTCATTAGAAAGGATCAACAATTGAAGATCATTAGTCTTTGCTTCGAAGTCAGTCAACATCAATAACATGAACCTTCTTTTCTAGCAATGGAAAAGAATCACTTTTTAAACATTATTTCATTAATAATCTGAAATGATCTTGTTGATTAATGATACATTTCTGTTGAAATAAAAGAACAAAGGATTGACAAGATGTAGAATTGAAATGAAATGATGAGAACCTCTATTCACATTGGACGTAAGAACACATCATTTACTTGAACAATTTTCAGCAAAATATTTTAAAGTTGACTCGTCAATTGTAATTTCAATGTAAACTTTTGGATAAATGTAATCTTATATAAAGAATAGATTGATTTGTAGATGTAGGGGATAAAATGATAAAATGAACCCCTTTTGTTTGTCCTTTACTTTCTCTACATCCATTCTTACTTCTGTGGCATTGGATGTCCACGGATTATTTTAAAACTTTCACTTTATATCCGATTGACTGAATTTGAGACACTGGCTCAATTGAATCCTAAGAAAGAAGCTCAGTTGAGTTCACTTTTGCTGGGATAGGAAAATGTTTGAAACATTAATACTTAGCTGCTTAAAAAAATTAAGTAGGAAAAAAAATCAAGGATTGAATGAAGAAGATATAAAATAAATTTGAAATAAATAGCTACTAATGGTTTGGTCTTTAGTAAAATATTTATTAAAAGAAAATACGGAATAGGATGAAATAATTTTGCTTGTGAAGGAGAACAGAGTTTTTAAATTACATTACTTTTTTTTTTTTTGTGGGGGGGGGGGGGGGGGCGAGTCTGAAAGGCGATTAAAATGAATTAGAAATCGAATGGAAAAGGAAAAAAAAGATGAAATTGGTTTGGTCACGTGCTTCGAATGATGACCTAAGAATGAATTCATGGAAGCCGTCGAAGAGGGAAATCAAAGAAATTCACGGTTTGAAGGAGCTAAGAAATGTAAGAGATCAGGATAGAGATGACTTTGGAAGATCTGCTGTTGAGATGATAATGTTTTTGAAATCTGTAAAGAATGTTGATTCTATTTTTTTGATGAATGATTTAAATGAATTCTTTTAATTTTGTAGAAATGAAGAGGTTCCTGAGTCGGACGGGGGTCACCCGTGTCATGCTGTTCGTTATTCGTTTGATGATCGCAACGCCAGGAGGAAGCTGATTGTGGCCAGTGTTTTATGTTTGGTTTTCATGTTAGGAGAAGTGATAGGTGAGTCTATAAAAATAAAAGTCAATAGTGACTAATAATTCTTCTCTTCCAACCCCACTTTGAATTCTGATGTTGGACAAAAGGGATTTTAAAAATTCTTCAATATTCTTTATAATGGTTAAATATTTCCGCTGAATTTAAAACAAATGTAAAACGTTCTTCTGTAATTTCAGAATTGAAAAATGTTAGTTCTACTCACGTGATCTAAATTCGACTTTAAAATAGAATAAATATTTCTGGGTTTGATCTCGTTACAAGATTTGATGAGGAACTAAATTCTTGAGCAATACATGATTGATGAGTTGAAAAAGATCTAAGACCGTTTTTGTAATAAGCACAGCCTTCAAATCCACACAGGCTGTGGCACTAGAATATTTTCGAAAGAATGTGAGTTAGTGAAATAGTAAAGTTAAGATATTTTATTCTAATTTTTTTAAGACTTCACCAAGATTTCTAAAATTGGAAAATAATGTCTAAGGATGTTACACTTCAACCCACGACATAATTAGTTGGAATTCGTTTCCAAACAATATTAAATGAATTAATCGAAATTACTTAAAAACAAAAAACAAAAAACTTGTAACAAAAAAATTAGCAGGATCTTGTGAATGGATTCCAAATAGATTTTGTGTTTGATTGCAATCTTTTTGCTTTGTGATGAACTCTTTTAATTTCCATTTATCTCAACCATTGTTAATGATATCTTTGTTTTGTTTGTAGGTGGTTATCTTGCTAACAGTCTGGCTATAATGACGGACGCTGCTCATTTGCTAACGGATTTCGCTAGTTTTATGATCAGTTTGTTCTCTCTCTACTTGGCTTGTCGTCCAGCCACAAAGCGATTAAGTTTTGGTTGGTACAGAGCAGGTAAACATTTCAGTTCGATCAGGACCCTACACAGACAGTCTGAGTTGTTTCTTAATGTCTTCAGGGAATTGACTTCGTTTTTAGTTAAGGAATTCGTAATTTCTCATTTCATCTTTTACGAAACGAATACAAAATCCCTTTAATAATAATTCTTTACATGTTTCGGGTATTGTTTATTTAAATTCATAGAGAGACTATAAAATTATAAAAAGGAAATAAATATTTTAAAAATTCTATTTTTTTAAAAAAAAATTAAACTATGATAATAAATATTAACATTAAAATAACATAGGAAGATTCTTGTAAACAATGGTTTAAAACTGTTTTGAAGGAAATCATTATTGCGAAGATAATGGCTGTGTTTATTTGAGGAGCAATTACATCTCTAATTTTTAATCTATATTTGTTATTATCTTTGTTGAGATGTTTGAATACTTCTTCCCAATTACATGATCTTTATTTTATACTATACTATCAAAATCCCCGTTCTTCGTATGGCTTACAATGATATGAATGAGAACGAAGTTGTAAGATTACTTGGAAAGGGGAAAGCATTGCATTAACTCAGGTGCACATCCTTCATGGTCATTTCCCACCCCCCCACCCCCCCCCCCCCAAAAGCTTATTTTTAAGCTTTATTGTCTAAGGAACCTTACCCATAGGACAAATTTGAAGTTTTGGAAATATGCTAAACATTTCGAACAGACAGACAGACACAAATGTCCCTTTTCTATTAGAGATGATTTTTAATTGAAGTTTTTTTTACTCGTTTAAAAGTAGTTGTTGAGACATTCTGTTTCCTATTGTAATTGATAAACTCAACTATCAATTGAGGAAAAGCCTCTTTCGTGACGACGCAGTCAATAATTTTTTATGTTCATTAAGATAAAACCGTATTTTCTGAGTTTTCAATATTTTCAGAAAATAAACCAAAATAAGTTAATAGGATAATTTTATTTTCCTTAAAATGAGTCGTAACTTGTTTAAATTTTGATCTTATTGAGAAACCATGTGATCATTTTAACAGGGCAATTATTTAGTAGTAAAAGGTAAACAGCCTCTGTGTAATTCTAACACGGATATTAAAGAGGTTTTAATTTATAACCGATCTTTTATAAACCATGGAATGATTGGAAGAGAAAAATGTCCCCGTGAGTTTCTTTGAGATTCCATCTTTCCTTCCTTTTTTCTTTTTATAAAGACGCCCAGATAATTTAAAATTTTTCTTCATTTTCCCTTTATTTAATAAATTTAATTCTATTTAATAATATTTTTTAATTTACTATCATTGTTCTTTTATTTTCTTAGTGGCTCTTTTGTAAGTATGTTGTTTAATAGAAGCATATTTTTATCTATTTGTATTATTTTATCTTTCTTTTGATAAAACTTAGCCAAAACCAATCAGATTGATCTTTGTGATGTAAGACAATGTTTTCTTTTGACAGTGTGGCTCCTCATACCAATCAAAGTATTAGCCTCGTACAGTCCAGCGACATTTTTCAACAATTTGTTAAAATGATTTTTATTTTTGGAATACCAAATTATTTCTTTATTTTGATAAAGTTCGATGAACTCCAATGTAATCTCTTTGGACTATTCCATTTTGATGGGGGAAAGTTATATACGAAAATCAAACTCACTTCACCAATGTCAACTGAAGTAAAAATCCGATCAATGAAATGATCGCTCCCGTCCAGATGTGTTGCAACAAGTTCACGCAACACTCTCGATGGTTCGCCGGAAAACCGATGGATCACTTACATGTTACAGGCTTTTGTTATAAGTTCGCGGAAATGTTGGCAACTTTGGTCGCTATAACGATCGGTTGACCATTCCTCTATACGAGGTAAAAAGCACAAGAACGTGTAACCATGAAGAAGAATAAATAGTGTATGTATGGAAATGGTAGCCTTTTTTTGTGGAGGGTCCGATATCAATTAATTTATTTTCCATAGGATACTATGGGAAATCGCGCTTCGTACCACGAACCGGTTCATGGAACGAATTGAGTTGGTGTTACGAGACCCCACTGCTATATATTGATTCACGAAATGAAATCCAAGTGATGGAATTCCTTAGGAAATACCATGCAAACCAACACTGATGGAGTGAACAAGGAAATGTCGTTGTTTTTAAAAAACATTTTTTTCTTTTATATTCGATTGTTTTAATGTAAATTATCTTGGTAGGATTTCATCTAATAGGAAAATGAATTTTAAGACTGGCATAATTAAAGAGATTTTAGTTTATAAATTAATAATTCAATAATTAATAATACAATGATAATTATTGTAATTTATAAACAATAATTTTTTAATGTGAAAAAAATATTAATCTTATTATTAAACAAATAAATTTTGTTGCTTTTTTTAGAGGTGATTGGAGCTTTAACATCTGTCATCTTAATCTGGGTTGTCACTGGAATCCTGGTGTATATTGCAATCGAACGAATTATTCAGAAGAATTATGATATAGAAGCCGATATAATGCTCATAACCTCAGGGGTCGGAGTGGCTGTGAATATTATGTAAGTAGAATAAAAGATCGACACAAAGACCTAAACGGAACTAAATAATTATTAGAAAAGATGGAAGGAAAGAAATGGGCTTTAATGTAAGACAAAGCTCTCTGAAAATGGCTTCACATTGCCTGTCGTCTCGAATGGGGAAATATCTAGTTTGTTTAAGGGAATAAAATTGTTTTTTTTTGTTCGTTGTGGAGGATTACATTGTACATTAGGAGATTTTAATATTGAAAATGATTCCATTGTTCAGCTAAAAAATAGTTTAAGGGATTCAAGATATTGTCCTTAATGAAGAAAAGGTTTGAATGAACTAAAAAAAGTAATTAGGACAAAAGAAGATAATTAAGTATTGCTTCCAAATTGAAACTGGCAGAAAATTTATAAGAAAAAGGAAAGAAATATTTAATGATTTTTAGTTTTAAACAATAAACAACTTCAAATCAATGAAGCAAAGTAAAAGAAATTATAATTTAAGTGATTTTAGAAGATTTTTAAATTTTTTTTAAAAAAAAAAAAGCAATTGTAAAGAAATGACGACGGACGCGATCTTTTGTAATTTATTTAATTCATTCCTTAATAAACAAACTAAGATAGTGGATAGAAGAGGATATAATGACGTCATCGAATAGGAGAAGGTTCGCAAATTAAAGTAATACTGGAAACAGTTGCATAAAAAAACCAAATCCAGAAGAAGCAAAGATTAAAACGCTGGTTGAATAACAAGCTTTCATTTGAAATACAAAGAAATTCCCCAAAAATCATTTGAGGTATTTCAACTACAAAGAATGAGGAAAAGGAACATTCAAGAAGTGATGAGAGATATTTAGTAAATCCAAACTTACAAGTCTACTGGATCTGTGTCTTCTTTCCTAATAAAAATACGGATTTAAGACGTGTTAAATCAATAGAATCATCTGCTAATAATTTCCCTGAAAGAGAGCAAAAGAACCTAAACAATAAAAGTGTCTTAGAAGGCTGAAATTAGAATTTGGATTGCCATTGAGAATAGCCTTATTGCTATATAGGTAATATCAATTGAAAAATAGTTAGGATAGATCTAGGAAATAAATACGATCTAAGAGAATCAATAGACAACCATTTGTTTGTGTATAATTTTCGAGAAAGGATTTGAATGGTTGTATTTTGTTTTTCAGTATGGGTGTAGTTCTTCATTGCCAGGGTCATGGTCATTCCCATGGTGGAATGAGTCATGATCATTCCCATGATGGAAAGGAGAACATTAACGTGAGAGCAGCTTTTATTCATGTCATTGGCGACTTCTTACAAAGTGTGGGCGTTTTTGTTGCAGCTCTAATTATTTATTTCAAGGTAACTTTTAATTGTATATTAATGATTTAATTTTTTTTCTTTAAATTTAGAAAAGCAAGGATTTAGAAAATAAACATTTCAATGAATTTAAAAAGAACCTAAAATATAATGTTAAATAAAACCAATGTTGATAATGATACAGTTGTTTCTTTAAGTTTTGGTGCTTCAGAGCCCTCTTGTGGTGGAGTTCAAAAGCTCTTTCATCCAACTTCTCGTCAGAACTAAGGCATTCTAACAGGAGTGGAAATCCTTATCTATAACTATTGTTGGATATTTTCTCAACATTCATAAATAGATGCAATTCTTTTTACAGTAATGGAGGTAGACTCCTTATCTCATCATCGCTTCATTATTAGATCTTAGGTTTTCGATTCAAGGAGATCCTATTGTCTATTTAAAACTACATATGTGGATGTTCTTGGGTTCTGACACTTTCTTAAGACTGATAATGACTTGTTCTTTGATGTAAACCAAAACGGCTTCACTATGACTACAGTGAGAGCTGAACTATTTCTATCTCCTCATTGTAATTTCCTCACTTTTCGATTTTAAACAAAAGACTAAATTGTGGAACTGGAGAAGAATTAAGGTTTAATGAAAGCAATTAAAGGGATTCTACGAAAAGGAGTATTTTATTCAACACTGATTTGGGGAAAGAAAAATAAATAAAATCATTACTTAATGTTGAGAATCTGAATAAAGTTATTTGGGTACGAAGATATTCCACTAAACTACAAATGGGAGGATTAATAATGGAGGGGGAGGGATAATCCTAATTACACTTCTACGGATCTTTTTCTATTAAAAGAAATAATGTTGTGAAATTGAAACTGCTATTTTAATATTAAATTAAACATTAATAAAAAAAATAGATTATTTGTAAAAATATTTTAAAGGAAGTGAGTTCATTTTATCTAATAATAAATTTCAGTCTTTGATGAAATGAACATCACTTGACTTAGTTGCATTAATAGAAATAAAAAGACCAATTGGGAAGTCACTATAAATAATTTTAGTGTTTTTGAAGTGTTTCTTCCATTTTTTTATTGACTGTTGTTTTTATTTTTTGTTTAGCCTGGCTGGGAAATTGTTGATCCAATTTGTACGTTCATTTTCTCTGTGCTTGTCTTGGGAACAACCATCGCTATATTAAAGGACGTGATGACAGTTCTTATGGAAGGTAATTGAAATTCACTACTTCCTTTTTTTATTTTATTTTATGAGAATAAAAGTTTCGTTCGATGAAACGATCGTTGATAACACTAGGCAACAGTGAAAATGTATCTTCAACAAAACAATTTGATCTTTACTAAATCGAACATGCTTATCACGAAAATGACCATTAAAATCTCAGATTAGCTCTAGTTTCATAGATAGGGAGCGGGGGGGGGGGTCAGAATCAGTTAGCGCTAAGAATTCATTTTTCCTTTCCTGAAATCCCACATACATTAAACAGCATAGCGTTTCTAACTTTTACTTCACATCATGCAGTGTTGGAAGCCTATTTTTATCCGCAGTGCCCAGCAACAGAGAAGGGGAGAGGAGAGACCCTCATATATGTTGCATATCTTGTGCCACAGGTCTTCGTTCGTGGTTGAATCGTAAAAGATCGTCAGTGGGCTTTGCTATGACGATGATCTGGAGAGAACCATTAAACCACGTAAATGATTGTTATTTTTGCATGACAACTCCTTTAAAACATGGTATTTCAAAGAAAAAAAAGTCAGCATTGACGTATCCTAATGTTAGATCAGCTATGCGTCCAGTGCCTCATGGAGATGGACTACCTGTTCCCATCCCATCTGATTCTTATACAATTAATGACGAGGACAGCAGTGACTCTAATGCTGCTCCATCACCTTCTAAACCCAGTACATCGAAAGATCCTGATTTCCAGTGTAATGTGGACAGTCTACACAGCAACACAAAGTATCACAGTGTGAGTTGAATGATCTGGTAAGAGATTTGGAATTGCCTAAAGGTAATGCAGAACTGTTGGCATCTTGATTGCAGCAGTGGAATTGTCTTGACCAATCGGTAAATGTCACTGTTCCGTGAACGCCACACTCCATTGCTACCGTTTTTCGCCAAACAAGATAACTTAGTATGAAAAATAAATTTAACGTGCTGTGAAAATAGTAAATAAATAAAGGAAAAGAAAAACAGCACCTGAACAAAAGAATTGAAGCTTCCACCAGGAAATTTCGAAGATGGAACAAAGGTACAAGGGAAAGTGGAGTGAATCTATGTTGGCAGATTACTGCTGGACACTCATCAGAGAATCACCAGCAGCAGAATACAAACGACAGGCAAAGCGATTGTGCCTTCAGAGACATTCCTCCGAGGGGAAACATTAAAGTAAATACTTGCATTATGCTTGTAAGGATAATTATGATAAGTTGAGATATCTTAAAAACTAGAGCTTTACATGCATTTTAATGGCCATTTTCATGCTTAGCACACTTGAGAACGTAAACTATTTTTATCAAAGATACAGAGAAAAAGTTTATTTTTGTTGTCTAGTGAATTCTTTACAAACCAAATTCAATTAAATAATAATCCCAGTTTTTCTTTACTACAAAGATTTCAGATTCAGGTGACAAAATTATTTAGTTTTTCTTTCAATGGAAGGAATCTCCAACAATTTTAAACAGAACTAAAATAAAAGAAATAAACCTCGTCTGAATATTTAACAAAAAAATGAACTCATAACAAGGAAAACAAAAACTATATAAAAAAAAAGAAAAAAAAAAAAACATCTTTAAGGTTAAAATTGAACATTTGAAATATTCCATTTTTCAATAAAGACAACTGAAATCAAACTCAAAACGACATTCAAAGATTTCTTTAAAACTGTCATAAACAAAGAATTCGTGGCCATTTACGACTATAGTTTATAATAAATTGATAATTGAATTGATTGAAGTGCCTCGAATAGATTATTGGTTTTTTTTTAATGATTCAATCAAAACATTTTGCTAATATTTAAAAATCGGCGAATAAACTGTTTACCAAGGAGTTTAGCTCAACCCTAAACTATACAGAGTAAGAACTAAAATAACATTGGAAATATTTATAATTGATTCTGATTTACAAAACATTTGTGAAATTTTGGAGCTCTTAAAACGGATTTATAAGTTAAAAGCATCACAACTTTTAGAACCAATATTTCATTATTAATTTTAAGTAGCAGATTCAAAAGCCTGATGGCAGAGTGCACCAAACCAGTTAACTTTGACGGCTGCATTGTGGACGTGACTAAAATTAGTGGGGGGTGCTGCTCCAGAAAAATTTTAGTCTTTGTTTTAAAATTGTGTGAAAGGAAACAAACATGTATAAAAAGAAATTTATCAAGTTTCTGAATAAATTTTCTTTTTATACATGTTTGTTTCCTTTCACACAATTTTAAAACGTAGGCTAAAATTTTTCTGGAGCAGCACCCCCCACTAATTTTTGGTACGTCCACAATGCAGCCGTCAAAGTTAATTGAAGTTTGGTGCACTCGGCCATAAATCTAATAGAGATGTTATTTATAAAAAAATACTAAACTATTCTTTGAATTGCGTTAGAGCAGATTAAAAATTTGCTTCCTATAAATCAGACATAGGTAACAAGACGAAGTAGGAAGTTTGATAGTGTCTGAACGGACCCGTGAGCTCAGTACAACGTCTCAGTTCCCTAGAAACTTGTATTTCAGTTTGAAACTGATTAGAAATAAACCAAGAAAATACATTTTCAATCACAAAAGAAAAATGGCTAAGAATAAAAAAAAAAATAATATTGACAAAGATTTTAAATATTACGAAAATTTAAAAAGTGACTGATTAGGAAAAGCCAGGAAAAAAAAATGTTGTCAATAAAAGTTAATTTGTCCCAAAAGAGTTTTCTATCTAATTAAAGATTTCAATTTGTTCTAATAAGATAGAATCAACAAAAGAAAAAAAAGTAGATGGAAAGATTGTTTTCCATTATAGATTTCCACGAAAAAACCCAACTTCATAAAATAGAAATAAATTGTATTTTAATCCTATTAAAAACTTGTAAATAAACAATTTAAGTTTTAAGAATTTTTAAATTTAATTTTCAAAAAATGTTTTGATATTTAATATAAACAAAACAAGAAATCATTTTTTTTTTCTAGTATTAAGTCATGTTTATTTTTAAGATATTATTTGCCAAGTGGTAAATAGATATTAGATATAATTTCGTTGCTTATTTGTTGTCATTTCTTCAATTTTTTTTTTTTCCTTTGGACGATTTACAATAATTAGACAAAAAAACGATCTCGTAAGTGGATTCATTTCAAGTAAAACTGATTAGATTTTATCACGAATTTATTAAAACATTTTTGTGTTTACTGGATTGAGATAAATAGAAGCTATCCTAAAGGAGAGATAGTGATGGAGTTTTTCTTTTCTTTTGTAGGAATCCCTAAAGGCATTAACTTTAATGAAGTCAAAGAAGCCTTTATGAATATTCCTGGCGTGGTTAAAGTTCATAATTTGAGAATCTGGTGCCTCAGTTTGGATAAAGTGGCATTAGCGGCTCATGTGGTCATTAGTAAGTACAAAAGAAATACCTAAGGGTGTTTTCCATTGTTTATGGTTTGAAGAGGTCGTGAGTGGGGAATAATCTGACAGTGGAATTAGTTAAAATGTATGACATGGAAGTAGGGAGGACATTTGATATCCACTCCTATTTAAAGACTGTGGAAAGAATCTTTGGATAAAAAGTACAGATAGAAGTGTTCTTAAAATCGTTTTCTTTAAAACTTTTACTTGTGGTGTTTCGGTATCGGTTTAAACAACCGACAAGTAAACGATTGTCTAGAGCTGCTGCTAGGCTACTACTTAGACCAAATTGTTATTCTTTTGACTTCTATCTTTTCTGTATTTCTCTAAAGTTTTTCTTTCCACACAATGGAAGCAGTTTCAAATTAGGAAAAAAAACTTTTAATTTTTTTTGTTTCAATTAATAATACTTGATATTATATTTATTAAATAAGTATAGATTAAAAAAAAAAGCATTTAAAATTTTGTGTAATTTTGATTTTAAATTCTAAATTCTATTTTTAATTTGTTTTTTTTTTTTCTTCTATTCTGTTGTCATCAATATAATAAATAGAACACTATTTTTTTATTACTCTCAAATAAAAACTATATTTCTTTAATTTTTTAAGAAATATGATGAAGTTTTTGATACGTATACTGTCTTAGTTAAAAATACAGGGTGTACCTGAAATGTGCTGCCAATCCATTTCACTTACGGAAGAGCAAATGGAAATTGCAGAGAAGCTGCACGACTGTACCTGGAAGCCTTTCCGCAACGACAGTGTCCATCCAGAAACACATTTAGTGCGATTCATCGTCGCCTGGCTGAGACAGGATCATTTCGCCCGCTACTGTCCATAGAGGCAGAGACCAACACATCATCCAGCACCTGTTCTTCAATATGTGTTCTGAAGTTGCAAAAATCCTGAAACTTCCTCTAGAAAGATTGCCACAGAAGTTGGCATATCCAAGCAAAGAATTCTCCAGGAACAGCTTCTCTACCCATATCACGTACAGAGAGTGCAAGGTCTGTCACCCATCGATTATCCTCCACGTGTGGTCTTTTGCATATGGTATCTGCAACACTATGTTCAATCTATTTTTTCGCAGCCTGTGCTTTTCACCGACCAGTCTTGCTTCACGAAACATGCCATTATGAATTTTCATAATGTTCACCAATGGTCCAATGAAAGCCCGCATGCTACCATACAGCGACGACAACAACAAAGGTCTGGATTGGTATCATCGGCGATTATCTCATCGGGTCAGTGTTTCTGCCAGCTAGACTAACCGGCGATGCTGACAGGGATTTCCTGGAAAATGAGTTGCCTGTAGAATGTTCCTTTGCACACTCGTCGTCACATGTGGTCCACCTTATTTCAGCCGTACAGCCCGACGACTTCTGAACCAATGTTATTCTGACCGTTGGATTGGAAGAGGACCAACAGCATGCCCTATTCAATCCCCTGATTTTAAACCCTCTGGACTTTATCGTATGGGGTTATCTTAAAGCTTTAGTGTACACCACACCGGTTCCTGACGCCCACGCACTGCATGATCGCATAGTGGATGGGTGCAACACAATTCGACGTACACCTGGCATCTTCGAGCGTGTTCGGCAGTCGATGGAACGACGTTGTGTTAAGTGCATGCGGCAGGTGGAGGACATTTCGAGCACTTTCTGTGAAACTGAACGACTGTACTTCTGTATTGTTGCATCGTTCGTATCTTGGAAATAAAGCATTTCGAGACCTATGTTTGTATGACATTTATTCGTTGTTTTGCATGATTGAATATAACCATAATGTTTTCTAGAACAAGCTTCGGCGATTTTGTCGTCTGGAAAGCTTTCAACCAGACTGCTCCACTTTTGGTGGTGGTGGTGGGGGTTATTGATGTCACGATTACTGAGATCAATTTAATGACTCTACGATACGACGTAAAGGCCAACACCTCTGTATCGTTTCATCATTCATATCTTGAAAATAATGCATTTCCAGACCCATGTTTATATGATATTTACAAATACACGCACAAACATTGACATTTTGCTCTAAAAAAAAACCAGATAGAAGTGGTAGCGGTATGAGGCTTTAATACAATACTATATTTTGGTGCACCTGTACATTCGCTGCAGGATATCTGATTTGCGAAATTTATATCTGTGATGAATTAGACGGAGAAGTTTCCTTTCGATTGGAGTTTTATTAATCCTTGTTTTGTCACTAATGTTGTTTTTTTTTTTTGTTTTTTTTAAATTGATCTAGCTATATATATATAACGGCAATGATGCAGTTTCTCTTATTTTCCGATTTTTTTTTTTTTTTTTGAATTTTTTATGCGATGAATATATTTGTTGATTGTATAAAGTATTCTGTAATTGTTGTAGCTTTATATATTTATTTATATGCAAAGTAATATTTAGATAAAATTAATTTCACATTTAAAGAAAATTTTATGAAATATAATAAATTTTAGAATATGATTTTTCAAGTTTATAATTTTTTCATAAACTTAGCAAATTCCTAAGTTTCTAGAATTTTCCAAATTTGTAAACATTTTAATTAATACATTATAAGTTACAGTAGAATTTAATTTTACAGTATAAATCAAAAATCATCAAATTTTTAAGAAATAAATATATATTATATACATTTGTGAGAATAATGATACAATTAGTTCTATTATATTGATGACAACAGAATAGAAAGAAAAGTAAGTGAACTTAATTTTCATACAAAATTTTAAATTCTATATGTAGATATATAGGGAAGGAAAAACCCATCACAGACTGATCACTTGTTAGTAAATATTTAGAAGAACTTATTGTAAAGTAAACTCCCTTGGATTAATTTACAAGATTAATTTAAAATTACAAGATCATCTTCATTTCCCCAAGAGATTATTTTATTTTAGTTAATAATGTTTTAATGAGGACATTCCTTAAAATACCCAAGTTGTTGTACTCAATTAAGAAGATTTGAGAAAAGTTACTCTTGACATTAGTGGAATTAACTTGTGTATCTTTTTTATTTCATTGAATTTTTGTTCCTTTCTTGTTTTCCTTTTGTAGAAAAGTCTTTTGAAAACTTTTTAGACTGACTAGAAATGGACCATCAAATGATTTTACTTCCAAAACAAAACCCCTTCATTCAAATGGAATAGTTCTGTCAGTTTCCTTTTAATTAAGATATATTAATTGATCTCTAATCCTTTAGTTTCCAACCAAGCTTCAGAAAAATAACAAGGAATTTATTCTATCAAAAGTTGCAGACAGAGGAAACATTAAATTAAAAATAGTTTTTATTATAATAAGTCATTAAGGCCAGACACAATTTAAAACATTTAATAATATATTTTAATATATTTTAATTAACGAATTAAAAATCATTACAAGTTTCGATTGGCACAGCCAGTCATTGACAAATGATCATTTAATGGTTTGCCAATGACTTTTAATAATGTTATAAAGCTTTTTAACACACACTAACATTTCTATAAATTATTTTTAATATTTTGTATTAAAACAGTGTAGGTAAAGTTCATGGAAAAAGTAAATTTAAAGTAAAACAACTTAAAAAAAGTCTTTCTTTTGGATGTACTTTGCTTAGTTTGATTACATCAATGAAATAAGAATTTTGACACTGAGAGGTGGTGGTTCTAATTTTACAATTTTCGTAGATAATCACTCAGATTGTCTGAGTTATTTAAAACTGAATTTAGAAGTCAATACCCCTTTTAATCCAAAATGGAATTCCTTTTAATCACTGCCTTTGAAGGGATCCATACATTGGATTGTTTTAAACGCTTGTTTGTTTGTGCTATTTAAAATAGCTATAATCTAGTAAACAAAAGCTATAAAATGTTTGAGAGTAATTTTTCTATAGAAGTCTATAGTGTTTGCCTAAAGTATTTTCCTCTTTCTTTTCAGGCCCTGGAGTTAATGCGCAAGAGGTTCTTAAACACGCGTCTCGTCTGGTCAGACAAAGGTTTACGTTTTTCGAGATGACCCTTCAAATTGAAGATTATCATGAAGATATGCTCAACTGTACTCAATGCCAAGGCCCACCGGACTGAAGAAGCAATTGATAAAAGAACAATTTTTAATTGAAAGAAATTTCTTGATAAGAAACAACTAAGAAACAATAAAGTTATTGAACAAAATGGAAACAAAAATAAGCCTTACTTTAACATAAATTATAATGTAAAATGATCTGTCATGTTTATTTTCTATTTCCTGTTAACAAAGTTAGTTGATACTCTCTATATTCAAACGGAATTTGCAAGTCAATAGTATTTATATAAATAAAGTGTGTTGAACTAAGTTTTATAAGCTTTTTAGAAAATTTTATAAACTTTCCCTATTTACTTACCTTTTGTAATATTTACCAAAAGATTGATTGTTGACTAATAAAGAAAAGCAATAAATAATAAACTGTCTCTTTCAGGACAACTCTGTTCCGGACGAATAGTGTACGTAGACCCGTTATAACAGTAATGCTCTTGCATGATACAGGTGAACCAATGATTAGCCCACGAGTTCTGCTATTAATGCTGTAGAGACATCAAATAGAATCTGCAGTTGACAAAAGAACTTCACGAAGTCTGTCTTTGGAGCCATGAATTGCCATTGGATTTTGCCTCGACATTAAGAATACAGATGGTTCAACAAAATGTTGTCTAAGTTTACATCTGATGAGGATTTCATTTTTTGACATTTATCATGAAGCAAAAGGAAGACTTTTAATTTTCTGATTAAGTTTTGGAGTTAAAGGAATCGTTAACAATGTTTTTTTACGATTTGGGAACATTTGGAGAGAAACTGCCAAATAGCCAAAGTTTATTCTTGCTTTTTACCATTAATAATAGTTTTACATTTGTGGGTTTCTTGTTAATAAAGTAACTTACAAAAGGGATAGAATTTCTCTGAATACTGTCTGTGTGGATCACTTTTAAATATGGATCAATTAGTAATGAACTGATTTACATCCAAGATAAGTGTTTACCTAATTAATTTTGGTTTCTAATATACACTTGTTATTAATATACACTTTTCTTAAGGTCTTTATATAATTGAATTAATGATTTATTTTGATATTAGAAAATACTTCGACGACCTTTGAGTTTATTTCTCCTGCTTTTGGGTCAATTGTGACTGAAGAAAGCATTTTTTTTTCTGTTTCCACAGAAGAAAGTTTTACAATCACTGTTTATTGTCATTTGCCGAATAGAACAGGTCTTACCAAAAATAAACTTGCCAATTCTTACTTTGTCTTAATTCAATTACTGTTAATCATGCTAAAGCTCGCAGAAGCGATAAGAGGATGAAGAAGAACCCCATTGCTTCGAATGCTGTCTATGGAAAATTAAAACAAAAAGTTGCATCGCCTCTTGCCCGTAAATATGCTGGCCATGTTCCAAGAAGTTCCACTGTGCAGTAATTATGGGAATTGATTAGAAGTGCTTTAGATAAACTTCACTTTTATAGACAAAAAAGTTTTCGAAGTACTGATACATACATATATATTTATAAATAGAAAAATCGTTTTTTTGTTCAACTTTAATAAGATTGGATTAAAAAAAAACCCAACCCCGTGGTGATGATGTTTTTCTTTCTGATACTTTTCAATGATGAGAAATGAAAATGCTTTGCTTTTACAACTTCAATTTAAAACTGTAGGCTTTTTCGTTTTTTCTCTTAAGTCTTGATTATATTTTTCTTTATTTTAACTTCAAAATGACAATGAAAGGAAAAAGAAAAAATGTTTGATGCGACAACAAAGGTAGAAAATGGTCTCTGCGAAATCAACCAATTACAGTTAAGGATTGAAATACGTCACTAGTGACGTCATTCGTAGTTCGCTCCGTTGAATATTCTCCATTCAAGTGAAAACCATCAAAAAGCTATTACTATTATAAGAAAGATCATTACGAATAGGAAACAATCTTTACACTGCAACATAGTAACTCTCTATCCATCAAAATAGACTAGAAAAGCATTTTGTAGTAGATTCGAACGATATTGAATGATATTGTCTGTTTCTCATCTATGAATCAAACAGCGAAAATATTCTTTAAAAATTGAATTTAATAATAACTGAAGCCTTTATTAAGACAAAAGTCACATTCAGAAATTTAGCAAATCCATCCAGATAATTTAATTTTGAATTTCTTATATTCTTCAATTCTTTACCAGCGATCGACGATCCCAGAATTCCATGCGAACTCAGCCTTTGGTGTGAAATTTTGAAAAAAATCTTGTTTTTACATACTCTCTCATAAATTCTGACGCATAAAATTAATGTATTTAAGTGTAAACTTTATTTCTTTTTCGAAAAATAATCTCATTACTGTGATGATAATTTTGTAATTGCTCTCAGATGACATAAGTCGTAGTGGACTTTATGAATGGGCATGACAATTCCGAGTGACGTGTTCCAATAATTGGTTGTGGTCTTGTCTGGCTCAATTTCAGTCGACCAAATTCTGCCAGACCGGCTGTAAGTGGTGGCTCACGACTGCTGGCTGGTCAGGCGACAAGTGTCCTTCGCTTGACTGAGTTGGCGAAGATCAAAAACGTCAGATTGCTTCTAAACATTGTCGTAGTGTGAAAATTTGTTAATAGATGGCGATACACTCCCATCAAATACTCAAAGAGCAGAGCTTATCAATCGGTCTAATTCTCAGAATTAGATATTTAGCTTATCAGCCAAAAAGTTCGTAACTAGACTAAAATCAACACATCAATTAACAATTCTGCGCTACAGAACTAGTGTGTTTCGTTCTAACAATTAGCATTAATAAAGTACTAAATCATATTCAAATAAGTTTAAAAATCCTATCTCTGGATATCTTTAAATGTTTATTAATTTTATTCATTTATAAACCGTGAGCCAATGGAACACTAAACTTTCCATTACTTTCGTGTGATTCTACAAATATAAAAGTGTGCCGTGAAGTAAAAAAAGGTTGAAAAGCACTGGTCTAGAGCAGCGGTTCCCAACCTCTATCAAGTCGAGGTCCCTTTAACTACGCTTATGAGGCCCCCCCCCAAAAAAAAAAATCTAGAGAAATAAAATGTAAACACAAGCATATTTACAATAGGTTTAAAAACATTAACGGAGTACCATAAACTACAAGGGTTAGAAGAAAGTACGATTATTAATAAAATTTAAAAATAAGTAGTTTAGTTAAAATTAAATAATTAAGTTGAATGAATGAAATTAGTTTAGTTCAGTTGATGGGATGGTTCATGTTGTGACCAACTTTTGAATATATGGTTACAGGGATGAAATTTTGAGTCTGGTTCTACATTAAATCTATTTTTAACTTTTTTTTTTTATTTAATGAGAGATGTGAAAATACAGTCTCTCAAAAGTATACGGTTGACAAAGGCATTAAGTATATTATTACCCGTTTCGAGACATCGGGATACAAGTACTGTGTGTATAACCAAAAATCAAATAGTGCAGAAAATAATCTTTAAAAGAGGAATCTCGCGATAATTCAGAAATTAAAAATTCAAGATTTCTTGATAATCATTTTCTGTCATCAGGTATGGGTTTTTCATCCAATCATTTTTATCATGAGATCTTTGAAAATGATCTTTGAAATGGTCCAATGCTAAAGACCCACTGTGCTCTTTCATGCACTGAACATGACTGCAGGGAAATTGTTGTTCACTTGATGATTAAAAGACAGAGAAACGAATCCTAATGGCTACTGTCAATTCAGGGAGACCAAACATTTAATTTCTGAATTGTCGCCTTAATTTTATCTTGCACAGAAAATAACAGTGGAACCTTGAAGACTTACAATTTGAAAAAAGTAAATATGTCTACTAAATAGGCAAGGGCTCAGAGCCAGGAATAGTCATTTGAAGCAGCGTTTTAATTCAAATTGGGAATCAAGGAGAAATGATCTAACGAAGTTCGAACAGAACCCATCGGGAGACAACCATCGTAAATGGGAGTATAAAGCTCAATGCACATGGATGCGAAAATCGGTCGGTCGGATCCATGTGTAATGGGCTCAAGGAGAGCACCTGAGACCAAAATTATCATATTGAAATGAAAAAAAGGTAAGGCGCATGAGGGTGTTTTGCATATGTAAATTTTGGACTGAATCACCCTTTTTTTTAAATTTTGTTCCAAAACACCCTCCTTCACCTTACCTTTTTTCATTTCAATATGATGGTTTTAGTCTCAGATGCTCCCCTTGAGCCCATTGCACATGGATCCGACCGACCGATTTTCGCATCCATGTGCAATGGGCTTAACAGTAAAACTTCATGATCGCTGCTAGTTTCGTTGCACAGTGCTGTGAAGATGCGGGAGTTAAAGAGGACGAGCCTTTATAAATTAACAATTTTGACCGATTCATCCAAGCCATTGTTCATTGCACTTGCACCTAGTGTTTCGCGATGGATGCTGTAGTGCAGTGGTCGGCAACCTTTTGTTGTAAAAGGGCCAAATATGTTATGTGGGGATTACTGCGGGCCGCACTTGGGCCAAAATTTTAACAAACAAACAAAAAAAAAAAAAAGGAAAATCTTACTTTGACAACCAAAAAAAAAACGGAAAATCTTAATTTAACAAGCAAAAAAAAAAATTCCAACACGCCCCGCGGGCCGCACTAAAACGCTTCATGGGCCGCGGGTTGCCGACCGCTGCTGTAGTGTATCCATTGAACAGACCGAATTTTTGCGATAAGCCAGTTATTTTTGCCCGACATTGTCCGGGATCCATCCGTACAAACGTCAAACACATTTCGTCAATTCCATTTTATTTATAAGAACAAAATTATTTACATGCATTCAGTGATAAAGGTTATATAAAAAAGAAGTCTTCTTTGACGGTTTTATTGTCGATAAATCTACCAAATTAGCATTGTCTGAAGTATTGTCAAATATTCACTGAGATTGATTCGCTCAATCAAAATGTCTGTAGATTTTACTGGTTTATCATTGATTCTTCTTTTTAACATCACAGAGTAATTTTGCTGACAATTCCTTTCAATGTTTATTCCCAATCATAGTTTCGGTGCAGGTAGAATGAACTCTTCTGTAACTGTGCGAGGTTGGCCTTTTTTTATGTTGCCAATAATTCTACTGAGTGAAAAGCCTTTTTATTGTTCCTTCCCTATCAGGACGTCTCAAGACGTCATCGTAATGCCCTCACTAGAAAGAACTACACCACAAATAACACACACTCGTCATTATCTTTGTTTATAACGGAAAACCCAGTCTCTAAATATTCAGATAATTTTTTATGCATCTTTTTTTGTCCCACAACAACGTCTTCGTTACTTGAAGTTATAGAAACTTTGATTGGATATCGTTTTAATGAACCTCATTTCAACCATTAAATGAGACCTATAAAAAAACACAAAATCTTAAAGTACAAACAGGTGACTGCAAGTGGCGATTGTATCACTACTGGACTGGCTACGACGTTTTCTTAAAGTGGGAATTTCCTTTTATGACGTAATAATGAGTGCAGTAAATGTATGGATTCCTAAGGGTCATTCCATGTGAAATCAACCAGGGTGGTTGCTCGACCTTCTTGTTAATTTTTTATATTTTTCACCACAGGTGCCTTTACCAGTAACTTGCTCAACAGTATTTTTGTTTTATTTTTATCTGCCACCGTCTTTGATTTAGGCTCATTTTTCGTCAGTGCGACAAACAAAAATAAGGGTTTGCAATGGTATAGAATCGTGTTTTTCAACCTAAAGGGTCACGACCCCCAGGGGGGTCCCGAAGTCTTGCTCGGAGGGTCGCGGTCGCAAGCCAGGTAAAAATAAAAAGCAAGCTCCTTACACTACAATAAAAAATACAACAATTTCAGTGGGAAGGCTGTGCCTGTTTATTCTTTAATATTTTTTCTAATCTTGGTTTGACACGCAAATAATTAAATCCTATTCCAATTGGAGTTTATTACTCTTCTTAGTTTTTATGTTAACCATTGAAGAGAAAGTTAGTTCACATCCGTAGGTAGGAAGTGGTGAAAGGAACTAAGAATTTCAAAGCTTCTCTTGCCAGTTCTGGATATTCTTCTTTTCTCTTCATCCAGAAGACGTCAATCGTTTGCGAACTTAATTTCATTTTAAGCAAGCGTCAGCAGCCAAATCTATAAGATTTTCATTCATCTTCGTTGGCAGATCAGCCAGTTGTATTTGGGTCATTCCACGTCAATCAGCAAAAAAAATTTGAAATTTCTCAGGTGACCCTCTCCAATTTTAATGAAATTTGGTACCTTCACTCCTTATATGAAAGCCTACCAAATATTATTGTCTTAACCTTAAACATTTCTGAGAAATAGCATTCAGAAGTAAAGTCTGCAATTTGTAGACGTCCCATTCACACAGACAAAACCATACATCTCAACAGACCTGACATCACACTTGTTGATAAGGTCAACAAACAGACGTATCTCATTGATATTGCAGTGCCTATCAGTAAGAACATGCAGAAAACGATCAGTAAATACACCGATCTAGCACACGAGCTCCAGAAGCAGTGGAGGCAGGATCGAGTACGTGTTGTACCCATCGTTCTGTCTGCCACTGGTCTGGTGCGTCACACATTGCACCACAGTCTCAGCACACTAGGACTTCACAAAAACACTTATGCACAACTGCAGAAGGCTGTAGTACTCAACACAACACGCATAGTTAGGAAATTTATGGACACAACCACACATCCCTATTATTCTTGCACACGTCTTTACACTTGGCAATATGTGCTTTGGTCCAGCCTTGTTGTCTTTGCTGGGGAAACCCAAGGTTAGAATCTTTCACATAATAATAATAACAATAATAATAATAATAATTGCAGAAAGCTGCAATTTAACTGCAGAAAGCTGTGGTACTCAACAATGTGTATCACAGCTGCCAGTTCTTTAGCTAGTGTTGGCCTTCAAACGCATCGAATTCTTCCCAAGAATCTAGAATGTCGTAATGTATCGGCGCAAAATATAATTGCAGAAAGCTGCAATTTAACTGCGGAAAGCTGTGGTACTCAACACAACACGCATAGTTGGGAAATTTATGGACACAAACACACAACCCTAATCATTCTTGCACATGTATTTTCACTTGGCAATATGTGCTTTGGTCCTTGATCCGCCATATTGTTTTTGCTGGGGAAACCCAAGGTTTGAAACATACAAACATAGTAATAATAATGACATCGATAGATTATACCTACTCCATCAAACTGGAGGTAGAGGATTATTGCAAGTTAAACAAACAGTAGAAGAAGAAAAACATGCACTGTCAGATTATGTACAAAGCAGTCAAGAACAAATGCTTACTGCAGTTACAAAAAAAAATTACTAAAAGTAAATAAAACAAAACAAGATTATCGGCAAAATGCAATTAAAACAAGGATAGAAAGCTGGCACGAAAAAGCATTACATGGCCAATTTCTTAAAAACATCAAAGGAAAAGTAGATATGGATAATACCTGGTATTGGCTTACAAATGGAACTTTAAAAAAAAGAAACAGAGGGCTTAATTCTAGCTGCTCAAGAACAAGCTATACGAACAAATTCAATTAAAGCAAAAGTTGAAAAATCGTCAACGGACTCAAAGTGCAGATTGTGCAAAGAATCTGATGAAACAGTGGATTATATTCTCAGTTCATGTAGAAAAATTGCACAGACGGATTATAAGACACAGCATAAAGCAGTTGCAAAGATGATTCACTGGAACATTTGCAAAAATTATCATATTGCAACAACATACAACTGGTGGGAACATACTGTAAACAACGTGCCTGAAAATGATATCGTGAAAATACTATGGGATTTCAGCATTCAAACGGATAAGTTCTTAGCACACAATACGCCAGACGTGACAGTGATAGAAAAGAAAAAGGTATGGCTAATTGATATAGCCATACCCGGTGATAGAGTGGAAGAAAAAGAACTAGAAAAAAATCATACCGTTATCAAGACTTAAAAATCGAGGTTCAACGATTATGGCACAAGCCAGCAGTGGTGGTTCCAGTGGTTATCGGCACACTGGATGCTATACTAAAAAACCTTGGTCAGCACTTATTATATAACATCTAAATATTGACAAAATTTCCATCTGTCAACTCCAAAAAGCCGCACTGCTTGGATCAGCACACATTTTGCGCCGATACATTACGACATCCTAGATTCTTGGGAAGAATTCGATGCGTTTGAAGGCCAACACCAGCTAAAGAACTGGCAGCTGTGATACACACTGTTTTGTGCAAATATAATAATAATAATGATAATAATAATAATAATAATAATAAACATAAGCTGTACTGGGACCGTCCCATTCACACAGACAAAACTATACATTACAACAGACCTGACATTACACTTGTTGATAAGGTCAACAAACAGACCTATCTCATTGATATTGCAGTTCCCATCAGCAAGAACATGCAGAAAACTCACGCTGACAAGATAAGTAAATACACAGACCTAGCACACGAGCTCCAGAAGCAGTGGAGGCAGGACCGAGTACGTGTTGTACCCATCATCCTGTCCGCTACTGGTCTGGTGCCTCACACATTGCATCACAGCCTCAGCACACTAGGACTTCATAAAAACACTTATGCACAACTCCAGAAGGCTGTAGTACTCAACACAACACGCATAGTTCGGAAATTTATGGACACAAGCACATATCCCTAACTATTCTTCCAAATTTTTTTTTTTTTTTTAATGCACTTGGCAATATGTGCTTTGGTCCTTGACCCGCCATATTGTCTTAGCTGGGGAATCCCATGGTTTGAAACTTTTTCGATAATAATAATAAGCCCCCATGGACCCTACCTCCTCGCGGTGGGGGCGGGAACTACACTAGCTTTAGGGTAGGCTAAAGGGTCCAACCATCCATGATGAGAACTCGTTCTAATATAGATCATGCTGCATCGGGTGTGGCGCAGGATAAAGTCACCCGCGTTCAGGGGTTAGGCAGAGGCCTCCGTTCGAAAAATGTACTATAGTCTCCCGCAAGTGGAGTTGGAGAAAGTGGCACCCCATCCTGTAGTATGGCTACCACAATGCCTGGGCAACACCATCCCGCCCGAACAGTCGGAAGTGTTTTGTCTGTGTCAGAGCAGGCGATCACCAAGACTGGGAAACCACGCCAGCGCATCAAATGGTCATCTCAGATGAACCAGGATCTTTTGCGCGACTTCTTCACTGTTATAAAGTTAGGTACTCAACTAACAGGATACAGACAGGCACTACACCAAGCTTTCACCACACGCTATCCATCGATAGGGCTTAACGAACACCGGGTAGCGGATCAGCGACGTTCAATTGTAGTAAACAATCTTATTCTCCCATGCATACTTGCACAAATTAAAGAAGAAGTCGCTGAATCCAACCACAGGACACCAAACCACACCCCACCAGAAGACACCATTATGGAAACAATCTCTACCCCTCAGTACACATGCCCCAACAATACAACTAATGAAATATAACGTGCAGCTCATAATCATTTCTACACTGCACTCCCACAATACACAGGCACAGACCCCATACTCAGGCCTCCACTCCCCAAAGTACACACATCAAACAACTCGCCACAGTCATATTCCATCTCAACACACACACACACTATCCCACAACACCTTGACAACATCCAAACATTAGAAGACATACAAACAACACTCTACTGTGCCGCACAGGGAACCATTCGGGCACTTGGAATCAAACAACACAACATACCTCCCACTGCACGGACACAAGAATACATCCCCCCTTGGAGACGTCGCCTTGAGGGCCGCATCAGCGACCTTAGAGGAGACATAGCCAGGCTCACACAATACTGTGCAGGAAACAAAACAAAGAAACTTATGTCCCAGGTTAGAAAGATATTCAAGTACATAAATACTCGCCCTTCACATTCAAATCATCATAACCAGGTTCAGGAACATCTCGACATACTAAAACAAAAACTCAGTGCACTTGCAAAAAGATTACAAAGATACAAACAGTGCACTCTGCGCAAACAACAGAACAACACTTTCCAATACAATGAGAAAAAATTCTACAGATCCCTTACATCTTCCTCTTCTACAACTAACACAAACACTCCCAACAGCGAGGCTTTACATGAATACTGGTTGTCTCTGTGGTCAAACCCTATCCCCCACAATGATAAAGCAATATGGATCACAGAGGAACAGCAACTCACTGAACACTTACCCTGCATGTCCTTCCATGAGATTACTCTCGCAGACATACAGACAGCACTAAAACATGCACACAACTGGAAGGCTCCTGGTGCAGACGGAGTCCAGAACTTCTGGATCAAGAGGTTCACGTCCCTGCATGGAAAACTAGCGCTTACACTCACTGACAATCCAACACCCAGAACATATGCCTCGTTACCTCACACAGGGTGTCACATACCTATAGAGCAAGAACACTGAAACAGCGCAACCTGCAAACTACCGCCAAATCACTTGCCTCCCCAAACTTTACAAACTCCTCACCTCCTGCCTCGCAAACAAGATCTACACACACATCGAGACATATAATATTCTTTCCGAACAGCAGAAGGGCTGTCGCAGGAATTCCCAGGGTTGTAAGGAGCAACTCCTTATTGACTCTGTAATCCTGCGCCAGGCACGCGCGAAGAATAGGAGCTTACATATCGCATACATCGATTACAAGTAGGCATTTGATTCTGTCCCTCATTCCTGGCTCCTACACACTCTTCATATCTACAAAATACATCCCAAGATCACGGCATTCTTAGCTGCCACGATGAAGAGTTGGAACACAAAATTACACCTACGCACCTCTAACACCTCCATCACTACAGATCCCATTCCCATAAGGAGAGGTATTTTCCAGGGAGACTCCTGGAGTCCTCTTTGGTTCTGCCTCGCCTTGAATCCACTGAGCCATATACTAGATAACACAAAACACGGTTATAGGCTTACCACAGGCACTGTGACACCATATAAAATCACACACTTACTCTACATGGATGACATTAAACTCAATGCCACAAACAATGCACAACTTACTAATTTACTACAAGCCACCACACAGTTCACCAAAGACATTGGGATGGAATTTGGAATTGACAAATGCCGCAAGTTACACATAATACGTGGGAAGACTTCGAATTTGGAGGGTTTTGAACTGGACCATGGTTTGGCCATCCAATCCATGGAACAGGGAGAGACCTACAAGTACCTGGGCTTCCAGCAAGCGCGCGTCATTGACAACGCAAACATCAAAAATGCACTGAAGAACACATACCTTGCTCGAGTTCACAAAATCCTCAAAACACAACTCAACGCCAGAAATAAAATTAAAGCTATCAACACTTTTGCCGTTTCCACACTAACATATTCGTTCGGATAATTCCACGGACAAACACCGAACTCGAAGCACTACAACGCGCAACACGCACTACATTCCCGAAACACAACATGCACCACCCCAAGTCCGCTACGGAAAGGATGACCCTTCCCCGCAAGGAGGGAGGTCGAGGACTCATCAACCTCATCACCCTACACGAAAAACAAGTACATACACTTAGGGAACATTTCCACCAAAGAGCAGAAGACTCCTCACTTCACTCAGCCATTGTCAAGGCTGACACACACCTCACACCCCTGAACCTCGAAAACTCTTCTCCAACACTCACCACCCCTGACACCTACACTCAGCAGCTGCGTGAATCATGGGCTCGTAAGGAACTCCATGGCAGACATCATCACGAACTCAGCCAGCCTCATGACGACATGGAAGCGTCGAACAGATGGCTGACGAGTGGTGAGCTGTTTGGGGAGACCGAAGGGTTCATGATCGCAATACAGGACCAAGTCATCTCCACACGCAACTACAAGAAACATTCTACACGATGCAAACACAAGACGACAAATGTAGGAAATGCCACACTACGCATGAGACGATCGACCACATAATATCAGGCTGTCCCCTTCTCTCTCAAACAGACTACCTCCACCGACACAATCAGGTAGCGTCGCTCGTTCATCAACAACTAGCACACAAACATTCACTTATTAAGAGCACGGTCCCGTACTACAAGTACATAAAACAAAGCGTATTAGAGTCACCCTCACATAAACTATTCTGGGACCGCCCCATTCACACAGACAAAACCATACATCACAACAGACCAGACATCACCCTTGTTGATAAGGTCAACAAACAGACCTATCTAATTGATATTGCAGTGCCTATCAGCAAGAACATGCAGAAAACTCACGCAGACAAGATTAGTAAATACACTGATCTAGCACACGAGCTCCAGAAGCAGTGGAGGCAGGATCGAGTACTTGTTGTACCCATCGTTCTGTCTGCCACTGGTCTGGTGCCTCACACATTGCACCACAGTCTCAGCACACTAGGACTTCACAACAACACTTATGCACAACTGCAGAAAGCTGTGGTACTCAACACTACACCCATAGTTAGGAAATTTATGGACACAACCACACATCCCTAATCATTCTCGACACATCTTTACACTTGGCAATATGTGCTTTGGTCCTTGACCCGCCATATTGTTTTTGCTGGGGAAACCCAAGCTTTGAAACATACAAACATAATAATAATAATAACCTCCTCGCGGTGGGGGCGGGAACTACACTAGCTTTAGGGTAGGCTGAAGGGTCCAACCATCCATGATGAGAACTCGTTCTAATAAAGAATATGCTGCATCGGGTGTGGCGCAGGATAAATTCACCCGCGTTCGGAGGTTAGGCAGAGGCCTCTGTTCGAAAAATATGCTACAGTCTCCCGCAGGTGGTGGTGGAGAAAGTGGCACCCCATCCTGTAGTATGGCTACCACAACGCCCGGGCAACACCATCCAGCCCGAACAGTCGGAAGTGTTTCGTCTGTGTCAGAGCAGGCGACCACAAAGACTGGGAAACCCCGCCAGCGCATCCAATGGTCATCACAGATGAACCAGGATCTAATGCGCGACTTCTACACCATTACACAGTTAGGGACTCAACTCACAGGATACAGACAGGCATTACACCACGCATTCAACCACACGATATCCATCGTTAGGGCTTAGCGAACAGCGGGTAGCGGATCAGCGACGTTCCATAGTGGTAAACAATCTTATCCTCCCATGCATACTTGCACAAATAGGGAAGAAGTTGCTGAATCCAACCAAAGGACACCATACCACACACCACCAGAAGACAACATTATGGAAAACACAGAAACAATCTCTACCCCTCAGCACACATGCCCAACAATACAACTAATGACATATTACGTGCAGCCCATGATCATTTTTACACTGCACTGGCACAATACACAGGCACAGACACGACACTCAGGCCTCCACTCCCCAAAGTACACAAAACAACTCGCCACAGTCATATACCATCTCAACACACACACTATCCCACAACACCTTGACAATATCCAAACATTAGAAGACATACAAACAACACTCTACTGTGCCGCACAGGGAACCATTCAAGCACTTGGAATCAATCAACACCATATACCTCCCACTGCACGTTCACAAGAATACCTCCCCCCTTGGAGACGCCGCCTTGAGGGCCGCATCAGCGACCTTAGAGGAGACATAGCCAGGCTCACACAATACTGTGCAGGAAACAAAACAAAGAAACTTATGTCCCGGTTAGAAAGATATTCAAGCACATAAATACTCGCCCTTCACATTCAAATCATCAAAACCAAGGTTCAGGAACATCTCGACACACTAAAACAAAAACTCAGTGCACTTGCAAAAAGATTACAAAGATACAAACAATGCACTCTGCGCAAACAACAGAACAATACTTTCCAATACAATGAGAAAAAATACTACAGATCACTTAAATCTTCCTCTACTACAACTAACCCAAACACTCCCACCAGCGAGGCATTACAGAGACTGGTCGTCTCTGTGGTCTAATCCTATCCCCCACAATGATACAGCACCATGGATCACAGAGGAACAAAAACTTACTGAACACTTACCCTTCATGTCCTTCTATGAGATTACTCTCGCAGACATACAGACAGCACTAAAACATGCACACAACTGGAAGGCTTCTGGTGCAGATCAAGAGGTTCACGTCCCTGCATGGGAAGCTAGCCCTTACACTCACTGACATAATCCAACACCCAGAACATATGCCTCGTTTCCTCACACAGGGTGTCACATACCTACAGAGCAAGAACACTGAAACAGCACACCCTGCTAACTACCGTCCAATCACTTGTCTCCCCACACTTTACAATTCCTCACCTCCTGTCTCGCAGACACGATTTACACACACATCGAGACACAAAACATTCTTTCCGAACAGCAGAAGGGCTGTCGCAGGAATTCCCAGGGTTGTAAGGAGCAACTCCTTATTGACTCTGTAATCCTGCGCCAGGCGCGCGCGAAGAATAGGAACTTACATATTGCGTACATCGACTACAAGAAGGCATTTGATTCTGTCCCTCATTCCTGGCTCCTACACACTCTTCACATCTACAAAATACACCCCAAGATAAAGGCATTCTTAGATGCCACAATGATGAGTTGGAACACAACATTACACCTACGCACCTCCAACACCTCCATCACTACAGATCCCATTCCCATAAGGAGAGGTATTTTCCAGGGAGACTCCTTGAGTCCTCTTTGGTTTTGCCTCGCCTTGAATCCACTGAGCCACATACTAGATAACACAAAACACGGTTATAAGCTCACCTCAGGCACTCTGACACCATATAAAATCACACACTTACTCTACATGGATGATATTAAACTCTATGCCACAAACAACGCACAACTTATTAATTTACTACAAGTCACCACACAGTTCACCAAAGACATTGGGATGGAATTTGGAATCGACAAATGCCGCAAGCTACATATAACACGCGGAAAGACTACGAATTTGGAGGGTTTTGAACTGGACCATGGGTTGGTCATCCAATCCATGGCAGAGGGAGAGACCTACAAGTATCTGGGCTTCCAGCAAGCGCTCGTCATTGACAACACAAACATAAAAAATGCACTCAAGAACACATATCGTGCTCGCATTCAAAACATCCTCAAACCACAACTCAGCGCCAGAAAGAAAATTAAAGCCATCAACACTTTCTGCCGTCCCCACACTAACATATTCGTTCGGCGTAATTCCATCAAACACTACAGAAAGGATGACTCTTCCCCGCAAGGAGGGAGGTCGAGGACTCATCAACCTCATCACCCTACATGCAAAACAAGTACATACACTTAGGGAACACTTCCACCAAAGAGCACAAGACTCCTCACTCCACTCAGCCATTGTCAAGGCTGACACACACCTCACACCTCTGGACTTCGAAAACCTTTCTCCAACACTCACAACCCCTAACACCCACTCTCAGCAGCTGCGTGAATCATGGGCTCGTAAGGAACTCCATGGCAGACATCACTACGAACTCAGCCAGCCTCATGTCGACATGGAAGCGTCGAACAGATGGCTGACAAGTAGCGAGCTGTTTGGGGAGACCGAAGGGTTCATGATCGCGATACAGGACCAAGTCATCCCCCACACGCAACTACAAGAAACACATCCTACACGACCCAAACACACATGACGACAAATGCAGGAAATGCCACACTACGCATGCGACGATCGACCACATAATATCTGGCTGTCCCCTTCTCTCCCAGACAGATTACCTCCACCGACACAATCAGGTAGCGTCGATTGTTCATCAACAGCTAGCACACAAACATTCACTTATTAAGAACACGGTTCCGTACTACAAGTACATACCACAAAGTGTATTAGAGTCATCCTCACATAAACTGTACTGGGATCGTCCCATTCACACAGACAAAACCTTACATCACAACAGACCTGATATCACACTTGTTGATAAGGTCAACAAACAGACCTATCTCATTGATATTGCAGTGCCTATCAGCAAGAACATGCAGAAAACTCACGCAGACAAGATCAGTAAATATACAGACCTAGCACACGAGCTCCAGAAGCAGTGGAGGCAGGATCGAGTACGTGTTGTACCCATCGTCTTGTCCGCCACTGGTCTGGTACCTAACACTTTGCACCACAGTCTCGGCACACTAGGACTTAACAAAAACACTTATGCACAACTGCAGAAGGCTATAATACTCAACACAACACGCATAGTTAGAAAATTTATGGACACAACCACACATCCCTAATCATTCTTGCACACGTCTTTATGCTTGGCAATATGTGCTTTGGTCCTTGACCCGCCATATTGTTTTTGCTAGGGAAACCCAAGGTTTGAAACATAAAAAATAATAATAATAAAGCAAGAACACTGAAACAGCGCACCCTGCAAACTACCGTCCAATCACTTACCTTCCCACACTTTACAAACTCCTCACCTCCTGCCTCGCAGAAAAAATTTACACACACATCGAAACACATAACATTCTTTCCGAACAGCAGAAGGGCTGTCGCAGGAATTCCCAGGGTTGTAAGGAGCAACTCCTTATTGACTCGGTAATCCTGCGGCAGGCGCGCGCCAAGAATAGGAACTTACACATCGCATATATCGACTACAAGAAGGCATTTGACTCAGTCCCCCATTCCAGGGAGAGGTTTTTTCCAGGGAGACTCCTTGAGTCCTCTGTGGTTCTGCTTTGCCTTGAATCCACTGAACCACCTACTAGATAACACAAAACACGATTGTAGGCTTACCTCGACACCATACAAAATCACACTTACTCTACATGGATGATATTAAACTCTACGCCACAAACAACGCACAACTTATTAATTTACTACAAATCGCCACAGTTCACCAAAGACATTGCGACGGAATTTGGAATCGACAAATGCCGCAAGCTACATGTAACACGCGGGAAAACTACGAATTTGGAGGGTTTTGAACTGAACCATGGGTTGGCCATCCATTCCATGGAAGGAAGAGACCTACAAGTACCTGGGCTTCCAGCAAGCGCGCGTCATTGACAACGCAAACATCAAAAATGCACTCAAGAACACATACCGTGCTCACGTTCAAAACATCCTCAAAACACAACTCAACGCCAGAAATAAAATTAAAGCCATCAACACTTTTGCCATCCCCACACTAACATATTCGTTCGGCATAATTCCATGGACGAACACTGAACTCGAAGCACTACAACGCACAACACGCACTACATTCACGAAACACAACATGCACATCCCCCAAATCCGCTACGGAAAGGATGACTCATCCCCGCAAGGAGAGATGCCGAAATCTCATCACCCTACACAAAATACAAGTACACACACTTAGGGAACACTTCCACCAAAGAGCACAAGACGCCTCACTCCACTCAGCCATTGTCAAGGCTGACATACACCCGTGGACCTCGCAAACCCTTCTCTAACACACACCACACCCGACACTCTTACACAGCAGCTGCGTGAATCATGGGCTCGTAAGGAACTCCAAGGCAGGCCACGAACTCAGCCAGCCTCATGTCGACATGGAAGCGTCGACTAGATGGCTGACGAGTGGTGAGCTGTTTGGGGAGACCGAAGGGTTCATGATCGCGATACAGGACCAAGTCATCCCCCACACGCAACTACAAGAAACACATCCTACACGACCCAAACACACATGACGACAAATGCAGGAAATGCCACACTACGCATGAGACGATCGACCACATAATATCTGGCTGTCCCCTTCTCTCCCAGACAGATTACCTCCACCGACACAATCAGGTAGCGTCGATCGTTCATCAACAGCTAGCACACAAACACTCACTTATTAAGAACACGGTCCCGCACTACAAGTACATACCACAAAGCGTAGTAGAGTCATCCTCACATAAGCTGTACTGGGACCGTTTTATTCACACAGACAAAACCATACATCACTATAGACCTGACATTACAGTTGTTAGGTCAACAAACAGACCTATCTCATTGATATTGCAGTGCCTATCAGTAAGAACATGCAGAAAACGATCAGTAAATACACCGATTTAGCACACGAGCTCCAGAAGCAGTGGAGGCAGGATCGAGTACGTGATGTACCCATCGTCTTGTCCGCCACTGGTCTGGTGCCTCACACATTGCACCACAGTCTCAGCACACTAGGACTTCACTAAAACACTTATGCAGAAGTCCAGAAGGCTGTGGTACTCAACACAACACCCATAGTTGGGAAATTTATGGACACAACCACACATCCCTTATCATTCTTCCAAACCTTTTTTTTTTTACACTTGGCAATATGTGCTTTGGTCCTTGACTCTACATATTGTTTTTGCTGGGGAAATCCATGGTTTGAAACTTTTACGTTATAATAATAATATTAATAGTAATAATTAAGTCACAATTTAAGAAGGCGAATATTAATAACACTCAGTCATCACCAAATAAACACAGTCCATGTAGATTTATAATAACTTTTAAATTTACAAATAAAAACATATTTGAATGAAAACAAAAAGTCAGTTTATGAATTTTGTTTATTTTGTATCTCTTAACATAAAACAATGATTTTTCCACTTCGCAGCTGAGACAGGATCTATTTTGGTAAACTAGAATCAATGTCATTTCGTGAATAGAATCTGTTTTAATGATTCACCAACCTCTGATTTCCAATTCATTTACTTCTTAATTACTTGGAAACAGTTCCTTGACTGAAATGTCATAACATCTAGCCGAAATTACCAAGAGTATTTGAGGGGCTGTAGCCACCTTCTCGAACGCTCTATTTTTTTTTAAAGTCTGTTCCAATCATCGCTCCCATTCCCATCCCTTCTAAATTTACCATCTATTAAATATGATTCTACAGCATTATTAAAGCAACTCTAAAAATTTAGCCTTGGATCTTAGGACATTATTTCCTTGATCTAAAACCGTCTGATTTTTTGCTTGTCCATTTTTATGCCTACTCTTAAAACCCAGTGAATTTTCTTCAAACGGATTTTGGCGGAAAACATAAACCAGTGAAACACAGCAAAATGATTGTCAAAGTTTAAATCAGTTACGAAATGACTGATTAAAAACACCTACATCAGAAAACAACATTTACTGAAATTCCCACTGATTTTCTGTCGTTTTTATTTCTTGAGCGAACTTAAGACAACAACCTTATCTCCAAAGTCCTTGGAGGCCTTTATGGATAGAATCATTGAAAATGGAAATGAACTTTTTCAATTACTTTTAGTATAATGACATTTTATCAATTCAATTTATTTCAGATTACATTTCCATGTTGAAATAGTCGTTTTATAATTTCGTTATCTGTTACATCATTATTAACTATTTTTTTAAAACTTAACAATATCTGAAAAAAAGTATCTCAAATATCTCAAGTTATCGTCAAGTCTGAACCAGTGAAATTGGATTCCATCAAACGACTCCAACAATTACGAATAATTTCTAGGAATTCATTCAATGGTATTTTTAATTATTCAATGGCATTTTTATTTTTATTTTAGTTTTTCTTCCTGAACGTTAACAGAGAAAATAATAGATTTTTTTTTTCCCCTCTTTTATTCGAAAATAATTTACCATGAAATTGTCAGTTACTTAAGTGGGTGCAAAGGAAATCCTTTGGTTTAAGACCAATCAGAAACAATTCTTTTCATTTTGTAGATAGGCTCAAGTATTTCCTGTTTCGATTATAATACTTGGAAAGAGAAAAACTTAAAGAGAAAACTGAGAGGAAGTAATTCAGGAACTAAATTAAAAAGTCAAATCTAATCTAATTTGAATTAGGAACGCTGTTGAATTGAACCCAAAACAATAGTCCATCACTTACTTCAGATTTTCATTATGCGTAGTTCTAACTTGTAAGTTAGAGAAAATGTCCCTGACATTTCTGACATTCAGAAAGATAAAAGTAAAATCAACGGGAATAAAATCCAATTTGATGACACTTGTTCGATTGCTCATGGAATCCATGGAATCCTTACATAGGAGATATTTTATATGTAAGTGATGTTTCGAAAGCAATTTAAAATGATAATTTAGAACAATTTGCTGTGAATTATGTATATACAGGGTTAGTAAAAATGAATAGGACAATAAGAAAACTATTTTTAGACGAATGTATGTTTATTGTAACCAAACTACAGCTACGTATCGCCCATTTGATAGTTTAAAACTTTGATAGTTTATCTGTCCATACGTAGCTGTAGTTTGGTTACAATAAACATACATTCGTCTAAAAATAGTTTTCTTATTGTCCTATTCATTTTGACTAACCCTGTATATATATATATATATATACTATATTATTATTTTTTATTTACATATCGAAAGGCATACCTTGTGTTCCACAAGTATTTCACACGAAGTAAGTTGAAAAGAACATATTATATTGGGTTTATATTTATCATTTAGACCAGGGGTCGGCAACCTTTTGTTGTAAGAGGGCCAAATATTTTATGTGGGATTACTGCGGGCCGCACTTGGGTCAAAAAGGGCCAAAATCTTATTTTAACAAGCATAAAAAAAAAAAAAGGAAAATCTTAAGACACCCCGCGGGCCGCACAAAAACGCTTCATGGGTTGCCGCGGGTTGCCGACCCCTGATTTAGACGAGCGAAGGGAATCTCTTCATACTCAACAATTACATTTTGCAGCGGCGAATATAGAATATATTTTCGGGGGGGACCAAGATTAATGTAAGGTTAAGTAATTTTAAGTAGACACCCCATGGAAACCTATCTGTTCAATTAAAAAAAAAAAACGATGGAAACCTATCCGTTCAACCAAAAAAAAAATGTTGGGAGGACATACCTTCATTATTTCGGGGGGGGGGGGTCCCCTCAACCCCCCCCCCCTTATATATGCCCCTGACATTTTGTGAACCGTTTTTATTCAAAATCTACAGTTACAAGAAATAGGAAATGTTTTCATGCCCACATAGAAATCCATGTAGAAGTGCACATTTCATATTTTCAACACTTAAGCCTGTAAATTTTATAAGAATTATTTATTTTTAAAAACTTGGAAAAAGCTACAAGAAAGGCCATAACAAAAGTGCGATTAGTTCTAAAACCTAAACAAAAATTTGTAATTTGTAATAACTAGTTGACCCGTGCGAATAATTCGCACGATATCTTCATCAGTCACCGAATGGTAATAAATAAATGAACAGATTGTCAATAGATGGCACCTTCTACAATTTTATAAAAAGATTTTTAAAATAAATTTTATTAACGAAAACAATAATTAGAAACAATTTGTTTATTTTTCGCCGTTAGCATGAACGTAATCTTCAAAATGATACCTCAATCATTGATTTTGATGAAGTATTAAGGGAAATAAAAAAAAAAAAAAAAAAAACACTTTGAGAAATAATATATGAGAAGTTGACAAATTTTTATGTGGTTTATTGTAATAAATGGTTTATTTTTATTAAAACATAAATCTATCTTTGTTTTTTTTTCTGTTCTTATTAAATAAACAATGAAACATCATTTTAAAGTAGATTTTTATTCAAAAAAGGATATATTTAAAGTTTACGACGCTATAGAATTATTTAAAATGTTGTTTCACTTTCGAAAAAAAAGTCGCTTCTGTTAAAGCATGTCTACATTTTTATAAAAAGGTTTTTAAAATATACTTATTTAATGAAAACATTAATTTTAAACAATTTGTTTATTTTTCGTCATTAGCGCGGAACGTAATCTTCAAAATGATGTCTCAATCATTGATTTTGATGCAGTATTAAGGGAGATATGGCGTACCGACACAGAAACACCTTTGAGAAATAATATATAAGGATCCTACAGCGTCGTAGCTCATGCCTCGTCATACAATAGGTATGTACTTTGTACACATTAAATCAACTGAAAGCTTACATTTTGCTAGTTCTTATTGTTTATATATTAGGTAATTGTTTAGAAATTGATTCAATTCTTCTTTAGTTAATTTCCTGTTGATTCTTCTGGACAACACTTTTCAAAAGCGTTATAACAGCGATTTTAAATAAGGTTATTGTTTAAAAATTTATTTATTTTAACAGATACAAATAAAGAAAAGAAAAACCCTGACAGTTTCTTTTTCAAAACAAAAGAGATTTATTTATTTAGTGGTTTTGTTTTTCTTTTCATTTTGAATGTGTGTTATTTGTTCAAATATAATTTAATACAATTGAATAGAATTTTGGGCTAAAGCAGAAATTTCAGGGCGACCCATATTATTAAAAAAGTTTAAAAATAATAAATAAAAAAGGAAATACAATAACGTAAGGAAAAATATAAAAAAAAAGTTGGGAAAATAAGAATAACAAAAAAAAAATCCCACGTGGACATTGAGGAAAAATAGATTAAGAGAAATAAAACCCTAAAATATACAGATTTGAACCGACAACCTTCAGTATATGTATAGTGCAACAGACGGATCTTGACGATCTCATTTTTTCGCGCTTTCACGTAATTTACGCGAGGTTAGCCTCTATCTAAGTCTTCTCACAAAATGTCGAGAAACAGTGCTTTACGAAGCAGCGCACGGCAAATAATATTGCAAATTGAAGAATATTTTTGGAGGGAATTAATGAATGGAGGACCTCTCATTCCTTTAGAAAGAGTTCAAGACAGAGTAGCTGAAGCAACCGGTATATCCAAAGTCTCCATCACCAGGAGATACCTTGACACCTCCTGAAGAGGCTAGTGGCCAGATCTCGTGTTTTCCGTAATTCTCGAGCAAACGAAATCGTCAAGAACCGTCTGTTGGACTATATCCGAAACCTTACCCATCAAGCTATATGACAACTGAAATGAAATGGTTGCATTTCTAACATTTAAGCTAATAGCGGAAATTCATTGAAAACATTGACAAATATCTCGAATATGGGGGGGGGGGGGGGTTGGCCCATAAAAATACCCCATTGCTACTGTGTTTGGGCCTCTGAACACGATGGTGAAATCCGTTTGTCGATCCGACCTTCCGTTCGGGAGTTGTTAGGGGTGGATAGATACGGACGGACGGACAGGAAAACGCAATAGCTACAGATTTTAGTCGCTGTAACAATATTACTCAAATGATTTTTAGCTAAAAAATAAAAACTCTTTCCCTTTAATTCTCCACTGATTTAGGTAGAAGGGTGGTTCTGTGCAGGATGTTCGCTAGGAATTTGCTGGTCTTCGCGTGTTTAACCGATTTCCTATCAACGTATCTTGAATGTATTACCCGACCCAGCAAGAATACATGTACCCATATGAAAATCACGTGAAGGTCTCGTTGTTGACGAGATCCCAACTTGGCAGAATGACGGAATCGATAGAAGCTTGGTCTCTTAGCACTTGGCAATTATCTACGTTTTATTTACGAAAATAAACATTGATTTATATAAAAATCATTTATTGAATACATCGAAAAGCTGAGAGCATGTTTTTATTTAATTAAAACAGGAAGTATTTTATCTTTTTTTATTTCTTTGTTTTCAGTTTCGATATTTCTCGTGAAATCTCGACAAACGACGATATGTTTTCGAGATTTCAAGCGCTAGCCGATTCAAATTTTCAGACCGGAATTCTATTATGAATTTGGTTAATAATGTAGGTTCTTCTGGAAACATCCACGAAAACATAATGAAAAGATAACGTCTGTTCCTGAAAATCTATTTTATCGTCAGTAATTTCGTATAAAGAGATACAAATCGATTTGACTTAAAAGTTCAATTCGGCACCAGGAGCGCTGTTCGCTATCAAATCAGCCACAAGAAAATAGAGCACGTCCCAAAAAAAGGCTACCAGCAGGAATTCCGAGCACAGAACTATCCAATTTTCAACCGTATAATGCCCGCCTTAGTTTCAAGAAAAAAAAATCACATGAATTAGTTTTTGTTCTTTCGTTTTTAATTTCTTACTTATTTTCGTTATTAATTTCTTATATATTTGTATGAATGTGGTTCTTTGCACTTCTGCCTTTGGCCACAACAAGGGACGAGAACTGTGAGCCGAAGAAGCGTTGCCCAGAGCCAGGAGACAGATCACATTATACAACAGACGAAACACAGAAAAAGACAATAATATCCATACTGGCATTCAAACCCAGGTTCCGACACATCTGCCTCGTGATGGTTTATATTATATTTATTTTATATTTCGTCTCGTGTTAAATAATGGATTATTTTTCTTCTTTACATTAAAAAGATAGACAATTCCGTGTTCAACATAAATGATTGTAATCATAAAGTATTTTATTAAAGGAACATTAAATAAATGAAGGGAATTACTTTCTTCTGTTTGAACATATCTTCGAATTCAATCAGTTCCTGTTTCCCACTTCTATTACTCAGAATGTGCTGGGTTTTTTTGTCATTGACTTTACAATTTCCTCGAAATAAAGTTCAAGATCAAAGGAAGTATTTTGTTCAGTCGAACAACAAACAAGGTAAGTCCATTACTCCACTTGTTTCTCCCAAATTTTAAATTAGTTTAAAATATTATTCATCGTTTCGTATTTTTTATTCAAGAAAATGTTTGGAGAATTTTCCAATTCAAAATATAAAAATCATAAAGAAATTATATAAATCGTTCAATTTCTTTGTATGATTTATATAAATTCCACAAAATCTTTTCTCTAATAAGAAAAAGAAGAAAAACTGTTTTATTTTTTTAATGAAAAATCCACCCGTGGATCTAATTTCTCGTTTTCCTTACATTTCTTATAAAATTGCTTAGAATATTAAGTAAAAAAGAAACCAAAAATTATCAGTAAATTAGTTTGACAAACATTTTACATTTATTAGTATTTATAACAGATTGAAGGAATTCTTTAAGAATGTTTTTTTAAGGAACTACTTCTTTCTTTTCTTTTTAAATACAATCATTTCTTGGAAGCATCAAAAGATGTTCTTTATTTACTTTCTTTTAATGTAACTTCACTCAATTTACTGCCCTGCTATTAATTCCTTTCTTTTGATTGAGTTCTTTTATTAATTGTTTTCTTGACAACCTATTTTCTTTCTGTCTGCTTTTATAAAGTTGTGAAGAAATAGAAATAACAATGAATCTTCCCATTGCAATCTCTGAACCATGTCTGAATCATTTCGAACCCTGTCTGAACCATGTCTGAACCATATCGACATATCGCTACTTCCTATTTTGCTGAAACCTGAAAATTCTTCATTAATTCCATTTGTTTTCATCAAATTAAAGAAATTTTCGTTTCTTAGTAGAGATTGTTAATACCTTCTCTAACTGATCTATTTTCAAATCCACAGATCATAAGTAAAGTTTCAACAAAATAAACATCCACTTGTTCTTGGAAACCAATGAAGAAAACTGTCAATAGTATTTTAATACAAGAGTTGAATGAAAAGCTTCCAACTGCTTTTTATTTTCCTTCAGAATAATGATGCTTCAGCGCAATAAAGAAAAATAAAAAAAGCAGTCTTTGTACTAAAGAAAATACACCTTTTTTTTTTCCTACTTAAAAAAATCATTCAACGGTTTTTTCGAAATAATTTGATCTAAAGATCAAAACTGATTCTTTCTTCATTTTATTGACGTATTTATTGACAAAAGTGGATAAAAATAAATCACTGAATTTTCAGATGAATTTGGCTTTTAGATAATTTTTCAGCATTTTTTTATTTTGAATGATCATTTAATTGATTTCAGAATAAATGTCTTCAATTTATTACCAAGATATTTACAAATGTTTGCTAATGTTGTTAAAATAGCAACAGTTATAGACAAAAAAATCTATTCTATAAAATACACTATAAGGCAACAAGATTAAGATTGTGAGTGAAAATAATGAAAAAAACCATCGTCCAAAATACAAACAAAAATATCAAAATCTGATATTTAGAAGAAATACCAACATATTTCCAAGGGATTTCGAAATCCTGACTTTAAAAGATGAGAAGAAGTCGTTTGGAACAGAAAAATATTTATTAGAAATTAATTACAAAACAAGAAAAGTTCTTATTTAATTTAGTTTAAAGGAACTTGTTTTTATAAAAAAAAAAAGCTATTGATTTTTATTCTTTTATTATTTCCTAGTTTTGGTTCTACCTGGATTCCTACTGATAGGAAATTATTATAAACATTGGATAGAACGGAAAAGACAACAATGAAATCATACTTAGAACACTCAAAAAAGTTAGCATTTTTTCCCTTGTCGAGATAAAAGGTGAAAGTTCCAGAACCCATTGACTATTAAGTGGTTTTAAGGAAAACGAAATTTCTATTCTTTCTTTACAGCAGACATTAGAATTTCAAAGTAATCTTAGATTTTTCTTTTTAAAAAAACTTCTCTTAAAATAAAAAAAAAACCCTGATTCCTTAACTTTTCTATATTTTTTTTTTTTATGAAAACGATCTTAAATTAAATATGTGTCTAAAAATACCAGTAGAAACTTCCTGATTTTCTAAAAAGTTAATTATTTCTATTATTTAAATTAGACTCATTTATATAAGAATTAATTAAATCTAAAACTTTAAATATTTTTTTTTTCAGAAAAGGAAAAATTTCTTATTTAAGCATTTAATTATTTTAAATCATCAAAAATCTGTTTTATTAAATAAAAAATTAATATTCTTTGTTACACGTTTGGATAACAACGTACTATATTGTCCTTAAACATACAAAACAAGTATCAACAGCATCCATCAGCAGGAAAACATAAAAACACTTAAAAACAAGAATTGTATTTTAATAAAAACCGACTAACATGGTTTCCTAACATAAGAGTTACCTAAAATAAATAAATGATAACAAAATAATGATATTTAATTCTCACGAGGATAAGAATATTCACAATAATAACATACAACATAAATAACAATTTAAAATTCTAATAAAGAAGGAATTTCATGCTTAACAATTGTGTATTTATCAATAATTTACCTTTTTTTCTTTGAATAAGTAAGAAAACTAATATTATTCCAGACAATTGTTTTAATAAGGTTACTAATATTATTGAGTTGACTTAGAAAATCCATTGTTTCTAATCGTTTATTAGATTTCCATTCATGGTACCTTTTAAATCACAAAATAAGTGTTTAGAGGATTGTTAAATAATTTTATAAAATTGGCTTCTTTCGTTCACATTCAATGTAAATCAAATAAAAGATATTATTATTTTTATTAAACAACTATCCGATCTTAGGTATTTTAAAAAAAAAATCTTATATTCAAAGATAAACCTAAATATAAATGCATTCGATTCTCTAACAATTGTTGTTCCGTATTATGAAACTAATTCTGAAATTCTTGCAAAAATGTTAAATTTCATAAATTTTTCAAACGTGTTAGTAAGGTCATAAATATATTGTCACCTTTAAAGAATAAAATTGATAACTTGAAAAAAACAGGAATAGTACATAAAATTTCTTTTAAAACTTGTAATAAATTCCATATTGGACAAACCAATCAAAAGTTATTTCAAAGAATGAAACAGCATCAAACGATTTCTTAGAAATCACCAAACACTGAGCATTTATTAAATTTTCCTAACCATGTTAATGATTGGAATAATATTAGTTTTCTTGCTTCTTCAAAGAAAAAAGGTAAATTATTGATAATTACACAATTGTTAAGCATGAAATTCCTTCTTTATTAGAATTTTAAATTGTTATTTATATTGCAAGTTGTGATTATTTTTATCCTCATGATTATTCAATATCATTATTTTCTTATCGTTTATTTTTTTAGGTAACTCTTTTATGTTAGGAAACATGTTAGTCGATTTTTATTCAAATACATTTCTTGTTTCTAAGTGTTTTTCTACATAGATGGGATTTTTTCAATCAATAAACATCTCATTCTTCATTTAGACTTAAGTTTTTTCTTATGAACGAAGAGAAACATAAGAAATCAATTGGAAGGAAAGTAAGCTTCCAATTCTTTTCTTTGAATCTTATTTTTTCTTTCTTTTTCAGCTGATTATGTATAAGACACTGTTTCTCTTACTTTTGGTGGGAGCTGTTTTAACTAAGGGTGAGTTTTTATTTTCTTTTTTAACATTTGAATGTGAATGAAATTTATCTAAAAGGAAAAATATTCAATGAATGGTTTGGAAACAAAAGATGATCAGAATTTAGTGCTTTTTTTTTTTAGAAGCGAATTGACTGACCACTTAGGATTACCATACAACTTCATTTCTTTGTCTTTGTGTGGAGTTTTCTCAGTCTCCAATACTCCTTCATGCGTTCGCTGGTCTGCTTCCGTTGATCTTCTGTCCAGGCTCTTCCTGCAGCTTAAATCACCTCCAACTTTTTCACTATGTTCCTAACATGTTCCTAAATGTAGTTCTGTCTAACATTTCGACCTCTGAGATGTTTAATATTTCCATATCCTTCTTTGTTTCCTTAATCCATGCTGTAGTGGTCTTCTTTCTCCAGAAGAATTCAAATATCTGTTTGGTAAGTCTATTCTCATTCAATCTATACAAATGTCCGAGGAACGTCAGCCTTCTCTTCTTCATGGTCTCCAAGATTCTTTCCACCTTCTGGTAAACTTCTTTATTGCTCCTAAGTTTCCACCCACTTTCAGTCTGAACAGCACTCATAATTTTTCAGAGGATTCTTCTTTCCAAGACCTCTAGTTTTTCCAGCATGTAGTTCATGGCCAGGCATTCACTAGCATACGGTCATTCTGTTTTGACCACAGTGTTGTAGTATTGTATTTTGGCATTCCAGGATAGGCACTTCTTATTGTAGATGTTTTTGTCAACCCATATGCTCTCTTCATTTTTGAGATCCGGTCTGTCACAGCGGCTTTTTCTAATCCATTTTCCTGTATGGTCTCAACAAGGTACTGGAACTTCTTGACCCTTTCGATCCGTCCAATTTCTGTTTCCAGGAATTTGGGACCCTCTTTGATGTTTGTAGTGAATTTGGTCTTTTCTGTTGAAATCCTCAATCCTGTTTGCTTTACACTTTTTTCCAAGAGGTTAATTTGGATGATTGCGATCTCTGGACTTTCTGGTATAGGAAAGTCATCAGCAAAAGCCAGTTGACCTTAATCCCTTTTGACTTTCTCCCTAGTCATATCGGAGTTATCCCTTGAAGTTCAAGCTCCGAGTTCCAAATTCTCACAATCTTTTCCAGGACGCAGTTAAATAGGATCGGGGATAGACCATCACCTTGCCTCACGCCTATCTTGATTTCAAACGGTTGCGATAGATGCCCCAAGAATTTCCTGTAGATGTTGTTCCTATTAGGGTTTCTTTGATTATATTTTCCAATTTTCTTTTGACTCCAAATTCCCTAATGATCATATCCAAGGTCTCGCTGTCCACCGAGTCAAAGGCGTTTTTGAAATCTACGAAAGACACCACAATTTTCTTACCACTCAGCATTCTGTGGCGACGTATAGACTTTAAGTTGAAGATTTGCTCGATACAAGAGTGTTTTTTCCTAAATTCTCCTTGGTATTCCTTTAGTTGCTTGTCCAGGTTCTTCTCTATTCTATTCAGAAGCAGTTTTCAGAGGATTTTGTAAGCGATCGGAAGAACAACTAACTCTACAGTTGTTCACATCCTGTTTGTCTCATATCTTATGTAGCGGATGAATAAGTGCATATATATGTGCATATATAAATGAATATATCACAGGAAGATTTCGGTTTTTTTTTTTTTTGTTTTTTTTATTTGGTTATTGAAGCAAGATTTCCGTTTTTTTGTTTTTTTTTTTGGTTATTAAAATTTTTGAAATCTCACCAAGGGGGAGGGGGGGTCCAAATTTGTTAAAAAAACACCTCATGTAATTAATGGACGTCCCCTAGGATTCCTATAAAATTCCCGGATGCATCTCCAATGCGGGTTCGGATTACTTAAACGGGCTCTGGGAACATGACGACCGAAAACAGTAGAAGGGCTGTGGAAAGCTTGCGAAGAGGAGTTGAACAAGATCCATCTCGTCTACTTCCAACTTAGCCTTCTTCAATTGAAACTGCGATGCAGAGCCATTGCCAGAATGCAGGGGCACCTATAGACAACCGGTGGTGGAGAAAGAGTTTCGCTAAGTCTATGACCTGATCAAAATCGACCGAAAAAACGTGAGTCAACCATCCATAAATGAAAAGCAAAGACTCACCACATTTTCACTAATTTTCCATCATATTCTCCTCACTTCTCCATATCTGCAAATTTTCCCTTTTGTTGAAGGCTGCGCTAAGATTTTGAACCTGACTTTCAACATTCTTCTGAAATTGACTCCTTCTTACTAATGACTGTACGTAATGTAGTGAAACTTCTATTTAAGTTATTTCTGCTTTTGATTTTTGCGGGTTGTCTTTCATTACCCGAATAAATCTCACTTTTCCCTCTTTAAGGTGAGATTTATTCGGGAATAAACTTAAAAGTAACTTTCATTCCTTATCCATTACCACGTCTGCAAGAGAGAGACTGAAATAAATGAAGGAAATGTTTCATCAATGCGCAAATTCATTCAGTTTTTGTCAAAAGCTCAGAAACCTCATGAAATCGACGATTATATATCGATACAGAACGCCGAGCTGTATATCGGTGCACCTGGGGAATAGTTGAGAATACGTACAATTCAATCTGGTTTTCAAAAATATATCACGTATAACGGCGAATTACATGTAACTTAGTTAAATATATATCAGAAATAATTTATGTAAGTAAATACAATTTTCGCAGGAACTAATAAACAACAACGTACAAACAAGAACTACGTACAACTAGGTTACGTTTAAACTAGTTTTTACTGTATATAAATGTATACAGTATTTTACTTTAAGATCAGAAATAAAGCACTTTAATTTAGTAGAAGAATTTTTGGCTGTTTTCATTGCTCTCATTAAAGGTCTGAATAAATTCAATTGATCCCCATTAATGATTAATATAATCTATTAAAAGCATTTGTCTCAATCTTTCTCTTAATCTTGAAGCAAGCAAAGAATATTTTCTGAATTCACGGTTCTTTGTTGTTTGTTTGTTTTTTTTTTCCAAATAATTCATTCAATGACTGATTTTAGAAACGAATAACTTCAGCCAATTGTTGATCGTCCATAATTGATTTTTAACTAAAATACGTAGAAATGGAGATGAAAACGTTGTTGTATTTCAGGGATCTATTACTAGTCCTTATTTCTGCTGCAGACTGGTCCTAAGGCTCACCCTGCCCTCTGTATCAGACAGGAATCACCCTGAGACATGGAAGCCTCTACGTATGAGAAGTTTCTATCTAATGTTGTACAAACTAATCTTATAACTAAGTGAGTTTATCATTAGATTAATCCCACACGAGATATTCTTCATTCAGGAGCCATTCAAGAATTTCTCAACAGAATTTTAGAATTGCTCTCAATAGGCAGCTGCTGACTCTTGATTAGATCTACAAACAAACAAAAGAAATATCAAATAAAAACATTGAGCTTTCCAAAGCTTTATTTTGATGGATTGGGAAAAGAAGCTAAAATAAGGACGCTCGTGTTTTGAGTTGACAAATTTGGACAGACTCGGTGTTGGACGGAAGATTTCTTATTCAATGCAATTGGACAGAATCATTTATTGAGTCACCTGGACGATCACGTAAGCTCCTCCTCTCTGATAAGTAGAACAGTTAGTTAATTCAAGGTCATTCGTCTCTCTTGGAACAGTTGCTTCTGGTGAACACTATCTAACTAAACTATCTATCAAACTCTGTCTGAATTGGATTCTTTCCGATGGCTTTTACCTATTATTACTTAAAATGTATTCGAAGACAAAAGGTAAATAATTAAAGGCAATGACGTGGGACAACAATTTCTAAGAGCGGTTTCATTGATGTCTACTCTAATTGGCCATCATTAAAAACAAAGTCATTTCTTAATTTACGAAACTATCTTTCCATCTAAAGACGAAAGGAAACAATTTTACGAGAAGATTCTGCACGAAAAGTTCAATCAATTACAAATTCAAATGGAAGCGAAGCAGAAGAAATGTGCGTGGGTGGATGCTATCAGGGAAGTGGACTTTTTAGCCAGTGAATCTTCATTTAGGTCGGAAATGCAACAAATCAAATGTGACAATGTGTGGGAGGGGGTTTCATAGTGGCTTTGATTTAAAATAATGTGTAGAACTATCAAAGAAAATCTTATTACACTCAAAAATTATTTGATTTTTATGAAGTCACAAAACAATTCTTTTATAATCAAAAGTTGGAACTTCTGTTAGAAAATTGAAAATAAAACATCTACGATTTAAAAATTAAAATAGAATAATTGCTTTCAATTAGTCTAATTCATTTCTTCTGTTCATTATTTTACTGTTTGTCAAAATTAACTTAAGGGGAAATTTTTTTTTTTTTTTAAATAAAAGTGAATTCTATTTCCCTAAAATTGATTCAATTTTAATTTATTACTTAAATTAATTTTACTATCTTAGTTAATCTTAGTTCATTTTTAACTGATCAAAAAATTAAAAACTTAATCAAAAAGTTAAGTTTTGTAAGAATACTCAAAATTTAAACGAATATTTTTTATAAATTTAATCATAATTTCAGAAATCCTTTTTATAAGAAAGGTTTCCATAATATATGTTTTCTATTAATTAACACATTTAACGACCGACGTTAAATAAAGCTAATCAATCAAATAGAATCAAGGAAGAGCTTATTATGACAACAGGAAGCTCGTGATGTACAGAAAAAAAACAGCAGCAACAACAACGAAATGTTTGTTTCAATAACTACTACAGCCTGTAACATATAGAAGACAAATGGGGACCACTACCTACAGAGCAGATTTCGGGTCCCCAGCGGACACAACACACAGAAGAAGACGAAAGAAACAACCATGCCACGACCGGGATTCGAACCCAGGTACTGGCGCATTGGACGCCACGGCTGGCCGCCGCCGAGACCGCACGACCACGCCAGCACGGCTGTTTCAATAACTACTAAGAGTCCATTCAGATACGCGGTCTTTCTTAGCTGTGAGGTTTCAAAGAACAAATGATTTTCAAAACTTCTATCAGATTAAATTAACTATTCATAAACAATATATTATAATAAAAATATACGAGGTAATAAAGTGTCAATATATTCATAAACAATATATTGACACTTTATTACCTCGTATATTTTTAATTAGAATTAAATTGAAATCTATTTCAGGTAATCAGCACAAATCTCGATGTTTTACCAAAGTCTGTCGACTGCCTAACGGACAACCGGGATGTCGAAGTTTTGATGGCAGTGCTCCAGACACAGCTCAACAGTGCTGTGATCCTAATAAGGACTATGTTGGGTTTTTTCCTAATTTAACACGTTCTGGAAACTGTTATCGTTGTTTCAGCTGTGAAGACATTCGTAACACAGGTAAAACTATTATTATAATAAAGGAATCTGGGACAGCCGTTCCGTCATCGATGACGACTCAAACAAACCTGTTTGTCAGTTTTTATATTTTTTTTTTTTCATTTTTATAAGTTCTGCACGTTAAAAATTATTTGATTTAAAACTATTATTAATAAACTATTATTAAACTATTATTATTTTTGATCAATTTGTTCATTTGAATAGGGAGGCATCAGAATCGACATCAAAAGGAATCAACACAAGTGCTTTTCAAAAAGTTGCTTTTCGTTTTGAATCGAAATCATTAATTTCTCAGTTATTACCGTCTTTATATCTTGAATTATAAAAAAGAAAAAAGAAAACTAAAAAAAAAAATTGTTTTTGCTATTATTTTTCATTCAATTAAAAAAATGCCCAATTAATTTCATCCCAATTGTATCAGTTTTTAATTGAAACGAAGCCAAGACTTTGTAATAGAATCCAAAGAGAAGATTTTCTAAATAATAATTTTGTTCTTCTCCTTTGAAAGTTTCGTCTGGAACTAAGAGAACTTCTATCAACTGTTTCATTCGAATCAATTCATTTGATTTAGAATTGCTTCAAAAGGTTTAGAATTTAATTTATGTCTACTATTTAAAAATGATTTACATTAAGAACAGGTTGGATTAAGCAGCTAAAAACAACTTATTTAAATGATTAACAATTAATAATTGAAATTATAAAAGAAAAAACAAAAGCCACGCAGCTGGATTTGACTCGTTCTATCTGGGAACGAAGATTGTGACTGAAATGGAATCTAATTAGACAATGAACGAGGATTTTGAAAGTTATCAGATTCATCAAAGGAGGATCTTTTTATTTCGGGATAAGCTTCTAAAATAATAAAAAATTCTATTTGAAATATTAAATTTAAGTAATTCAATTGTTGGAAATAATAATAATAATAAATTCTGCTTTAGTTTGTTTTTCCAAAGTAACTAATTGCTTCTGATTCAAAGACGTTTCTCCTCTTTTTTTAATTCTTTTTATTCTGTAGTGGATGGTGGGTGGAGTGATTGGAGTAGATGGTCAGAATGTTCCAGAAATTGTGGAGGAGGAGAGAAGTGGAGGAGCCGGGACTGTAACAATCCACCTCCATCAGGATTAGGAAAACTTTGCGATGGAGAAAACGAACAATCAAAGACTTGTAATCCACGCCCTTGTCCAAGTAAGTTAAGAAACAAATGAAACCACAATTTATCTTAATTTCATTTGTACTAAATATAAGGATAATAATGGTAAAATTTGATAAATCATTTTTAGTGTTACGTTAAAATTCATTTGCTGACTGTTTTCAATGAAATTCTTTTTTTTATTACATTGATTACAATGGCTTTTGTTGTTATAAATTGTGTGGATGGTAAGGTTTTGGTGTTCACTTGTATTCAAATAACCTTAGAAATGAAATTTATCTTGTCTTTTTTTCTTCTTCTTCAGTTTCTGTTAATTACTATTTGCAGTAGACATTTATTACTGCATTTGGTAAAATTAGAAAAAGAATTTTAAAAACTTTTCTTTTTGTTTCAAATAGATGAAAAGGTCCTGTTAAAGTTCTTTTAAGTTCTATTTTAAAATATTTTCCACTAGTAATTTCATCAAATATTATATTTCACAAATTTATAAAAAAATTCAGATAAAACTTGACTGTATTTTTATATTCTTATTGTACAGATTATTTTGATTTTTATCATTAGCTGTTCATTCCTTTTGATATCAATGAAGAACAATATAGTATTTATAGTTAATATCCTTTGTTTAATTCCTTCTATTGTGGATATTATACTTAATAGAAGAATAAAAATCCTTATTTCCTTGAATTTCTTAGTTGATGGCGGTTGGAGTGATTGGAGTATTTGGACTGACTGTCCTGTCACCTGCGCAACAGGAAAAATCTATCGACGTAGAACATGTGACAACCCATCTCCAGCCCATGGAGGCAAAAACTGCCAAGGAAACAGTTCAGAAACCAGTGTTTGTAATCGACGACCATGTCCAGGTGATTCTTTACCGATTCCTAATTTTGACAGTTGCTACAGAAACGCTTTTTATTTGGAAGAAAGATATTTTATGTTTTTAAAAAGAATTTGAAAACCAAGGAAAATATGTATCTAATTTGCAGCCTCTGTATAAGAAGTATTTGAAATTACGATAACTTAGGATTCGATTCTCAAAAGTAGAGAGGACAATTCCTTTGCAACATAAATCACTTCATTTCATTCAGAGTAAAGATTATTGGGTCTTTTTGTTTCTAGTGAATGGTGGTTGGAGTAGATGGTCCAAATGGAGTGCTTGTACTAAAACATGTGACTGTGGAATTAAACAGAGGACTCGTAAATGTAATAATCCTACCCCAGCCCATGGAGGAAGCTACTGCGAAGGAGAAAAGACTGAAACTGAAGACTGCTGCTTTAAGCCTTGTCCAAGTAAGTACTTTGACTAAAACAATAAATAAGGGCTTTCAAATCAACAAAGTTTCCTTGATAAAATCAAACGTCGAAGCTAATCTATACATTACTAAAATTTTGTATTTCTCTGTTAGTCTGTCCGGCGCAGTGCAACAATAGAAAACGGGTGTTCTTGTTTCATTGTTGCGAGGAAATCGACAAATGAACGAGGCGTAATTGTTGTGATTTCCAATATTCACAATGATAGTGCAACACTGGAAAACGGTTTTTCGAACCTGCAACCTTTTGATCCGAAGTCAGACGTCTTATCCATTAGGCACGGGGGCTTCATTCAAATTATTGTTTCTTATCACTCCCTTTGTATGTTTGTGGCGTAATGACAGAAGAGCCAGAGAAAAAAGAAAATAACTCATTAATTTTAGCCTAGTAGTTTAAAATTTAAATTTCAATGTTCATTAACATTAAGTCATCAACAATGGCGCGCGCTATCAAATAATGAGTTCATTCAAAAAGGAATAAAACATCACTGTTTGCCATAACCGCTTGGAATCGATTCTTCTTGGATTATCTCATACTTACCAGGGGGAGACAGGGGGATGGCCTAGTAAGAGATTATTTCTTTTATCTCAAAAAAAAAAATTATTTCAATTAGCTAACAAATACAATAAAACCCCGTTATTGCGCCCATCATGACCTAAAAGCGTAATAAGCGGGATAGCGCTATATCGAGGTTTTATTGTACATAGAAAACGTCCAAGGACCGTATAAAAGGAGCGTAAAGAACGGGAGAACGCTATAAGCGGGAGCGCTATGTTGAGGTTTTACTGTATCGGTTTTCAAAATCAATAGCGGAAAAAATGAAATTGTTTTAAAATAATGGAAAAAAAACAATTGCCCAATGAATTTTAGATGAAAAAAGGAAACAACTTTTGGTTTTAAATAATTGTATTTTCAGAAGCTTTGTTTTCCTAATGACAATGGGAAATGCCAATTGCTTGAAACGCGTTATATCTGCAACGTTGGTTCTCTTTGCTCAAAGATTATCCACAAACAGAATGCATTGAAACTCAAGGCAAAGACGCTTTTTAAAGTCAACAACAGACTTTGAAAATATTGTTGTTATTTTGCAGTGAATATTACTTTATTATTCCAAAGACTTCGTTTAAGCGAATTCATACAAATACACTGATTTCTGTACAACCTCTGTTTATTTTTTTTCCTGCTGTAAATTCTCTGATATCATAACTGGAATGGAAAATATTTTGATATAAGACAGTGAATGGTCAATTGAGAATTCCTAGTAGTGGATTTAGAAAGTTATAAATATTGTTTTATAAGAATATTACAATGATTTTCTAAAGTGAAAGAACCTAATTGAATGTGTGTGTTTTTTTTTTTCCTTAGTTGATGGAGGTTGGAGTGAATGGTCGGACTGGGACTATTGTATCAATCATGATTGTGCTCATAATCTGCGTTACCAGAAGCGGTCCAGAAGTTGCACGAATCCTTCCCCTGCTTATGGAGGTCGATTGTGTACAGGCAGCTTTTTCTCCACTCAACCCTGTGACGACGATGTCAACTGTCCAAGTAATATTACTTCCATTTTCTTAATGAAAAGAAAATTACAAAACCTTCTTTCTTAAATTAAATAGCACTTTTCAACTATACTGGAATGGTTCTCTTCCATACGTTTCGAAAGACAACTGAAAACGATCTGAAATAAGGTTGTCAGTGTTTATTTTAGGAAGAAGAAACTCTTTTTTCTTTTTTATTAAAGAGTGAATCAAGGGCACCAAGTAGCCCTGAGGGCCAAATAAACAGACCATTAATAATTTTAATTAAATAACTGATCTTCTTTCTTAAATTAAATAAGAAAAAAACAAAACATATCGAATAGAGAAAGAAACATCAAAGATTCGAACAGACAGACCTGAGCTGCTTCACCACTGGGCTGTGATAGAATTGGATCAACAGAGAAATAAACAAAAATCTCTTTGATTAAAATAGGAGAAACTGAATCCAAACGCAAAATAGTCCAAAGGGATTTCAGTGAAAAACTTTAAGAGTTTTTATGATTTCAACAAATAACTTTCTTGAAAAGCTCCATACTGAGGTTTCTTTTGTTTTTTTTCTTAGTCTAATTCCTTCCCACGGAACAGCCTGACAAGGTCAGAGCGAAAGTCAAGAGATTCACACTGAGATAGTAAGTCCCTGGGAGAAACACACAAGAAAAAAGAATACACCGGGATTGGAACCCAGGTTCTGACACACACGCCAGACCGCCCTGTTAGTCTAAATATTGCTGTTTGTTTTTTCTTCTTTTCCTTAGCTTCTACTATTTACAGAAGACCACGAAAAAATCTTTTTTTTTTGGTAAACTCAAACAATTATACTCTGAGAATTATAACCCCGTCAAATTAGAATTTTTAGGGGACAATTCTTAATAATAAGTTGGATTTTTTAACAACCCATTTGGGAGTTATTGTGATAGTGACAAAAAATCGGAAGCTCTGTCCGTCCGTCCGTGTCTGTCCACCCCTAACAACTTCCGAACGGAACGTCGGATCAACAAACGATTTCACCATTAAATCAGAGGCCCAAAGACTGCAAGAATGGGGTATTTCAGGGGCCAACACCTTCCCCATGTCCGAGATATTTGGAATTATTGTCATTATACCTTCCTAAAAACTCCCGAACGAAAGGTATATGACTTAATACAAAAGCTGCTTCTTTTAGAGCAGTGTATACCAGTGTTTCTACAAATACTCCTTCAAATCAATAGGCTGCTTCTACTAAATAATAGGTTTTGACTAAGATCAATAACGCAGTCGTGGTGTGAGATTAGATTAATCCCATGGGCTTAAATTGGTTGCTCCCACCCCTCAACATAAATAGGCTGCTTCTACTAGGTAATTGGCTTTGAATAAGATCAATAACCCAGTCGTGGTTTGAAATTACAATAATCCCATCGGCTTCAATTGGTTGCTCCCACATCTTTACATAAATAGTCTGCTTCTACTAGATAACAGCCCTTCTGTGAGATTAGATAAATCCTATGGGCTAACATGGGTTGCTCCCACCCCTCCACATCAATAGGCTGGTTCTACTAGATACAGTCTTTACACGCATTGTACCCAACTAAGGGTTTAAGCGGGGTTCTACTAGATAGCAGGTTTCGGCTAAGACAAATAACGCAGTCCTGGAATGAGATTAGATTAATCCCATGGGCTTACCTGGGTTGCTGCCACCTCACCACGTAAATAGACTGCTTCTACTAGGTGATTGGTTTTGACTAAGATCAATAA
>JAFIDM010066098.1:0-20116 GCA_023159025.1 Thereuonema tuberculata
TATTTTTAATTACATTATCCAAACTGAATTTTCAGCAAAATTCTCTTCAACGAATTATTTTTAAATTTCTAGTTTTCTCTACAATTTCACTTAAACATCTCTACTTTTTTAACACTGTTCATTAGTGGGGCTGGTAAAAAAAAACAAAAAAACTAACAGTTAAAAAAAAACCCTTGCTGTTCTTTTTTTTTTTATATAACTGCAGGTTCATTATCTTCCAGTTTATTAAGTCAAATGCAAAAATAATGAACAGACAGAAAAAAAAAAAAAAGAAAAAGAAGAAAAAAAAGTATAAAAGACTTACGATTGTTTGATATTGTGACCAATTTATAATATTTGGAAAACAACTTTTGACATCTTTTGATACTTGTTTAGCCGCAGAATCATGAAAACTATAAAACTGTCTTACATTACTCCAAACATTTGATTTACAATGCTTCCATTCAGAAGACATTTGTAAACCAATATCTTATCTGCTATAACTATATGAGAAACAGTTGAAGAAAAAACCAATTCTTATGCCGACTCAGGTTCCTGAGTCAGCAGTTCTTAAATATCGTAGATGCAAAGTTAAGAAATTGTTATTTTAAAATTTAATAAAAAAAAAATGATTTACCAAAAAGATAACAGGTTTTTTTTCTTTATTTTCAAGTTTTGTTTGTGGATCGTTCATATTTCGACTAGTATAAAAGATGTGTGTTGCTAGATTCTGTATAATTTTATTGATTTTGTTTTTATTTTCATTTTAATATTTATTTGAGTGGAATTTGTAAGTTGAAATAAATTTTGGATATTTATTTTATTTCGTTTCAATTATTTATTTATTTATTTTTTATTTCCCTTCAGTATCTCTAATAACTCCTTATATTATAATGAGTTTCTCATGAATAAAGTTTATAAACAGGTGTTGTAAAGCAATAAAATAATTTCAAGGTATCTGATTTATTAATAATGCAAATCAGATTTTCCTGGTATATTTGTTGGCTATTAAGCTTTTTCGGGGAAAAATTGATCCTACAAAATTAAATACAATTTGAATCTGAAAGAATGGATTATTGAACTACATAATGTGTAAGCATTTTAAGATGGTTCATGTATCCTCAGGATCTTGTGCTCAATTGATACATATTTGAAGAAAGCACTTTTTTATATTTTTGTCCTTTTATTTCTGTGAATGATGGGATCTCTGCAAAGACATGCTTAATCTCATTATACTAAATGCATTTATTTTCGGTAGGCATCATTGCAGTCTTCGTTTCAATGTCCATATTGGTGAGATCCAGAAATATTTGTTTAAAAGACAATCATCAGTCTAATCTTTTCAGTAAACTTTTTTTTTTTTTTTTTTTGTATAATTAGTGTTTATTATTATTATTATAACATTCTAAGGAGACGAGTATTGGTGGTTTTTGGCTCTCAAGATCTTCATCAAAAGGCCCTTCTTTCTACCCAAAACAATAGGAAAATTATACTCTGTAACATTCATTTGTTGTTATAGTTTCAGGTTTTAAAGATAAATAACTTTTAAATCATCATGATTATTTACTGGTTATGTATTTTGTTAATTTTTGACCTTTGACTTCTTAATTATAGGTCTCATTTGTGTCAAAGTCAGTGGAGATCTTTGTTATAGTAACCTTAATCTTTGACTAAAGTGTTAAAGTTCCTTTTGTTGAATAATTTTTAAGTTATCAGGATCCCAGATGGATGGACAGATAGACATACATATGTATTTCAACTTACAATTTCATTTCATCTTATTATTACTAGCTATGCTCAGCTATCCCTCCAATAGTAGGAGCTGAGCAGGCTGCAAAGTGGGGGGGGGGGGGGGAGAGAGACAGACCAAAAATTTTAAGCTTCTATACTCATTGACAAAAAAATTTGAGCACCATGAAGGAAACTGGATTCAAAGGAAATTTTATAGTGTGATGGTAGAGACAAAGGACATGAGTGATTACAATGTTACAGAAACAGGACAATGATCCACGGAGCTGTGATACACAATAAGGTCACCTTTAGTATCTCGTTGGACCACCTCGTGCCTGGAATGTGGTATGTGCGATGATACGGTTGAACATAGTCAAAAAGATGCCATATGTTGTTGTGTTGCAGATTGGTCCACAGTTCTTGCAAATAACACTCCAAATCACAAACACTGTTACATGGTGATAGTTGGCGTCCCATCTGGTCCCAGACATGCTCGATTGATGACAAATCAGGCAAGGGGGCAGGCCAAGGAAGTGTCGCAACTTGAAGTAGACAGTCGTTTAAAACCTTTGCTATGTGCAGATGAGCATTATCTGTTGGAAAATTGCTCCTGGGTGCCCAGTCAGGAAAGGCAATACATGGGACCACAGGATCTCCTAAACGTACTGCTGGGTGTCGGTGCCCCTCATAGCACTACTAGGGACGAATGATTACCATATGTGATGGCACCCCAGACCATCATGCCTCCATTGGGGGCTATATGCTGCTACAAAGTGAGTTTGGGATTGTAACACTCACATGGTGTTCACCCATTCCTAAACAAAAGCACCTCTCTGACAATCAAACGATCCTCGCTCCTGGTGGTCTGTCTGGGTCATCCAGGGTTGGTCTGCCATATAGAGGTACCTTCACATGGCTACTGCTTCCAACACGATCTGACTGTAAAGTCAGAATGACCTAAATGGAGGGCAATTCGCCATGTCGCCCAAGCCCGCCTCTTACAGCTCAGTGATACGGGCTTTCTCAAACTCCATGAGTTGTTCGTACTGATGTCTAAGAAATCTTCACGGCATGTTGATCGCTCCCATATCTTGCCTGATCACCTTACAATGCATATACCGTCCCATGGCTTGTCATTGCAGTGCCACTGTAGGACGAGTGGCCATGTGCAATTGCACCAAACATTATTCATTTGCATATTTATTTACCCTTGCCATAGCTATTTACTTACTTTCGCATTAATAGAATGATTTTATTCTTGGTGCGCAAATTTTTATGTCAATGAGTGCATTTTCATTTAGACCATACATTGGCATCAAACAAATTGTTAAGAGATCATTCTGACTGTTTAAAAAAGCGATTTCATGGGTCATTTTGAAAGGATGAAAGGGGTGGTAATTAAAGTAAATGTGCTTTTTTTTAAGTTAGACTTATAAATGAGCAACATATCAAATTTTATGGAATTCCGTCTAGCCATTTCAACGTGATGCACATACAAATAAAAATGAAAAATATTGACATGGAATAGTAAGACTTTGCATGCTTAGTAAATTATTATTATTAATACTCTTTTTTTCTTCTTCTAATGCAATTAAAGAGTATTAGAAGCCTACAACATCCTTTGATAGGTATTCTTATCATTTATTAATAAAGTATCCTCACTATTTAACTGCTCCTAAGTTTAAAAAAAAACAAAAAAAAACTTTCAGACCTTTTTTGAATAAATGATAATAAATGATTGAAGAAAAATTACAAAACTAGTATCAAACCTAGTCTCCTTTGTAATAATTTATATTAAACTATATAAATTATAATCCCATTGATAAAATCTTTTAACCCTTTAAGATTGTGGGCCCGGTAGCCGAGCGGGTAAGGGTGCTTGGCTGCAGGTCGGAGGTGGCGGGTTTGATTCCCGGCCTCGGCAAAGGCGGGAATTTTTCCACTCTCCTTTCTCCTCCAAACAGGTCCTAGGGTCTACCCAGCCTTTATAGAATGGGTACTGGGTTTCTTTCCCGGGAGTTAAAGGCGGGCGAGCAACAGGCCGACCCCCCGAGCTCAACTTTGTCCCGTAGGTTCTGATCACTGGAGCCTACCCTCGAACAGCCTTGCACGGTCCTCTGGGCCTGATCGTGAATTAACTTAACCCTTTAAAATTACGATGTTGATATGGTTGGAATTTTTAAAGTTGAATCTTTAGACCATGGATTAATTTTTTTTAGTTCATTTCTAATAAAGAATTTTTATGTATCAATTTTATTTTGTGCATGAGAAATGGATATCAAAACTTATGAGTTAGCATACCTTTTCAGATTTGTGAACTTCTGTCCTATTATTGATCTTAGGCTATGCTTTGTTGTTGTTTTTTTTTTCCTATTATTACTTTATGTATGATTTGAAAAAGTAACTGTCCTCTTGTTACAAAAAATATCTTTTTAAATTAACGGTGCTGCATTTCCTTTTCACCACACAAATGGCAGCTTAGCTCATAAAGGCGATAGAATTGGTTGTTTAATATTTGTAATATCGCTTAATATGTTAGGGAAAAAAATTATTATTATTATTATTTTCTTAAATAATCCAAAGAAGTTTTTAAATATACCTTAAAACTGTCTTCCATCTTTACCTAATAGAAATTGAAGTTATTAAAAGGCAGATTCTAATAATTTAGACAAGCAAAGTGAGTAAAAGTTCAACTTGATCACATTTTGTAATTCGTTTTATTGAAAATCTACAGTAGAAATTTTCCATATACAAGTGCACAATCATATTTTCAACATTTAAAACTGCAAATTTTTTAAGAATTCTTTGTTTATTAATAATATGGAAAACCCATAGGAAGCTCTTTGGTTGAAGCATCTTTTGCTTCGAAATCGAAACAACATTTCTGATAATGCTATAGTGTCGTAATATTCAAAAACATCTTTTTTTTTTTAATAAAAATGCACTTTAAAATGGTATTTCATTGTTTTTGTATTAAGAAAAGATCCAAATAAAACAACGATTTATATTTTAATAAAAATAAATAATTTAATATATAAATTTCTAAACTTTCTAACTCAAAATCAAAACTGTTTTTAGAAATTTTTTTTTTAAAAACTTATTTTTTTTTTTAATATTTTAAAATTTATTACTATAAACTAGACGTATTAAAAATAACTTAAACTTAAAAAATATTTTTTTTATAACAAACATAAAATAAAATTTAAATAAGCAAGATACTTTAGGTTTATCTGAACCATGTGGGGTTAAAAATGCCCAAACACACACACACATTCTAAGCAAGTGGTCACGCTATGATGTCGTATGCCGTACTGGTTTGCTATCGAGACACGGAAATGGCAATGTGTTGACTCCAGCTACTCTAAGTGATTTCGATCTTCCTTTTTTCAAGCTACAATTTTGAAATGAATAAAAGACTATTTGAACACTGCACTAGTCTCCTCAAAGCCTGGCTTTTTGCTAGTTTTATTACACATCAGACCTACAAGTAAGGAGTTAGGGCCCAAAACTGCCAAAATATGCTACCGTTAAAGCGTAATTATATCAAACCTACTTAGAAGTTGAAATATTAATGGTAGATGGATGTTACTCAAGGTGGAGGGAAGGGAGGGACAATAAATGAGGAACAGAGGCCAAACACTACTAATGGAAATAGCTCTTCAAATAGATAAACACTAATTATTTAGGAAGGCTGAAAGTTTCATGTTTATATTTGCTGAATTTTTTTTTTTTTTTGAATTACTATTTTTGAATCTTACCATATGGACATTTGAAATTTTAGCATGGCAATTATTTTGTTTAATAATGTTGTTTACAGTTAAAAAAAAAAAAAAAAAAAAAAAAATGGCAGCTTGTTTCTTATTTTTACAGAGATATAAGAAACTGCCATAAGGATATTCAGCAATTTAAATAAGATTTATATAATTATTTATTCCTACTGTTATTTAAGAATATAAATTCGTTTCAAAAATTGTTGAGGCTATATTTATATACAGGGTGCTTATAATTAAAGTTCATCTACTACAGCTCTTCTGCAGAAAAGACCAATTGTTGGACAGCTTTGAAATTTGGTAGATACACTAAGAAGAGGGTGCAGAAGAGAATTATGCACAAATATATTTTAGTTCCAATTTTTGCCATCAGGGTGAATATGTCACGTTGGTGTTGCAATGTACATCTGTACTGTACAGTTATTAAGATTGGGAGGCATCCTCTTATCTCCTGGTTTCACAGAACCAATCTTGTATTTTTTGTCTCCATATGACCATTTGAGGTTCAGGAAATCCCTACCCAAGGTCATTCACAACTCGGTTCTGACAACTCAATTTGGCCACAAACCTTCATTATCTAACATGGTGTCCATCCCATCCACTATGCCTCAGAGAAAGCAAAATACAGAAACAATGGTTTTAATCAAAATTTGGATGCACAATACAAAAGATTTAAGACAATTAGAATGAAATCGGCATTTTTACATAAAAACAAGATTAAAGACAAGATTTATCCACGATGAAATTAAAAATAAGATGTAGAATCCTATGAAAAGAATTCAGATATGCCAAATTTTTATCATTATTAAAATATACGAGGTTGAGTCAAAAAGTAATGTTAATATGGTCATAAAAATTTAAAATTTCATAGTAGACGATTCTAATATAGATATGTTTTGCCTTGCCACTTGAGGAACCTGCATGCACATATACTTCGGCCTGCATGCCGATGTTGATGTCAGCAAGCCAAAGCCAAGATGGCCGTGCCATTAGAAGAATGCTCCAAAGAGGAGCAGCATGCAGTTATCCGGTTTTTGGTCAGTGAAGGTGAAAAACCTGTAGACATTCATTGCAGGATGTAAAGGCAGTGCGGGATAGTTGTTTATCGCTTCAGCAAGTTTACCGAATGGCACAGGAGGTTTCAAAGTGGGGTGTCAAGTACAACTGAAGTAGCTTGCTAAGGCAGGAGTCAAACTGCGACTACGCCTGACATTATCGCTGCAGTGGAATGATTGATACGAAAAATCTGACGGATAACAATAAACGAAGTAGCTGAAATAGTGTTCATTAGTCATGGCTTGGCATAGCACATCATTCACTTTGCTAAGTACAGCAAAGTCTCCCCTAGGTGGGTACGAAAACAACTTACCCCCGAAATCAAAGAACTTCATGTGAATGCTTGTGAAATGCTATTGCAAGTTATGAAGCTGATGAAGATGACCTTGTAAGGCGTATCATCACTGGTTATGAATGCTGGGTCCACCATTACCAGCGAAAGACTAAGCAAGCAAGCAAGCAGTGGCGATATTCATCATTGCCAAAAGCAAAAAAATTCCGCAGAACTCCGTCTGCTGGCAAAGTTTTGCTCATGCTTTTCTAAGACTGTAAAGGTTTAATCCATTACCAAGGGATTTACTGTGAACAGTGAATCATATTATGATCGACTTCAGAACATTTGAAACCCACAATCAAGTCAAAATATCCGTGTTTGATCTTTTCTGGTGTGTTGTTAAAACAGGGTGACTCCGCATACAGCTTGTGTAACGGTACAAAACTAGCAGATCTGCGTTCGAGTGTCTTCCACATTCCCCATACTTACTGGACCTCGCACCAAGTGATTATCTTATGTTTGGAGCCCTCAAGGAGGCACTTGGTGGCAAGAAGTTTTGCAGGAACGATGAAGTGAAAGAGGCGGTGCATACTTGGCTTTGCAGTCAACCAAAAGATTTTTTTCCTCACAGAATCTAGGCTCTACTGAAGTGCTGATGCACTTGTATTGAACATAGTGGGGACTATATTGCAAAGTAATGAAGTGTTTTTGTTTGTATGTGTATATTTTGTCAATAAAAAATAACTAAGGTTACTCTTTGACTCGCCCTCGTATAAATTGATCTTATTTATTTTAATATAAATACAGTGCAACTTGGATAATTCGAAGCTGAAGGGACCTTCAAGACTTCGAATTAAACAAGTTACATCTTTTAACTTTAATTTCAGGTCCACTGAATGCTTGAAAAGATTATTCTGTCAATAAGTAAATATTCATTCAGAAAGATCATGGTATGAAAGACTTAAACACTATACGTATGTAAACAAAATAAGATTTATATTACGTAAGCTACAGTACATATTACATTCAATACAGAAAATATAGTTTTTCAAAAAATTGTGCAATGTCTGATTGTTTTGTAGAATTAACCTTAAGGGTTAGCAAAATCATATTTAGTGAACGGAAAACAGCTTCACTTATGTTGGTTTGTCCTTCAATGTACCGACGAAATTCAGCGCTATCCCGTACTTGTTGGCGATTTGGCATTTCTTCTTCACACCCTTTTCCACCTCGCGAATGACTGAGACCTTTTCAGCGAACGTTAAATTATTGTACACGCGTGGTTTACTGAAAGACATGGCGACACTGACAGCAGGAAGCTCGAATGGCGTCTGAAGCGTCACGTGTCGAACAGTGGCGGGAAGGGGATTTCAGTTGTCACGTGTCGAATTTCTTAACGATGAAACGCCGAAAAGTCGTTATGGTTCGAAATTTTTTTTAAGAAACTTCGAATTAAGGAAGTTAAACTTTGAATTATCCATGATTTTTTAACATTGATTTAATAAGAAATTCAAGGGACTAAGAGAAATCTTCGAATTAACCATGATTTCGAATTAAAGACGTTCGAATTATCCAAGTTGCACTGTATATTGTAAATAAAGGCAGTAAATATCAGAACTTCTGTCTTTGGAGAAGTTGATATACTGAAACAATATATTTCTTCCTTCCATTTCTTCGCAAAACTTTACTGTTAGCTTAATCTCAGAATGCACTGGAAAAAAAAAAAAAAGTTAACGTTTTCCCACTTTCTTGTAAAATTACCTAAGAAACAACAGCTTGTTAACAAAAAGAGGGGGAAGGCTACATCTAGTTACAAATAACTAGCTACTCTTCCATGAAACCAGGGTATTTGTTACAAGAGTTGCAGAACAAGATTAACATTTTTACAGAAGCAGATGTTCGATATGATGTCCTCCTTGATCCCAACTTGTTAAAACTGAAGAACCGCATTTTCTATGATACTGCACAAGATATCATGTGAGCTGCTTCTAGCCTTAAGGTCTGCTAAATTAATGATATTACTGCGGTACACATTGTTCTTCAGAAATACCCAAAGCCAAAAATCATTGGGGTTCAGATCAGGTAAACGTACAGGTCATGCTGTAGGGCAACTAATAACACTTTCATTGGTGCAATGTTCTCGAAGCAGCTCCTTAATACTGACGACTATATGTGGAGGGGCACCATCCTGAAGAAATACAGTTGTTTCGAAACATCCTTACTACTGAAGAGCTGGAATAACGTAGGTAGTCAACATGGATTGGTCCTGCTGGGCACTGATAGTTCATGTAACATGACCTGTATGAAGGATCTCTTCAGAAAAAAAAAACATTGATGAATTGGCCTGTAACACACCACACAGTAACTTTAGATGAGTGTTATGATATCTTCTAAATGACGTGTGGATTGTTCTTTGCCCAAATTCTGCAGTTTGAGGGTATTAATAACGCCATACCTGAGTATTAACTATAACCTTCGTCTGTCCATAAAATGTTGTCCACTTCCATCCATACAAGAAACTGCAGTGCAAATGTATGTGAAAGAGGTGAATCGCCTTGGAAAAGTTGTTGAACATGGCTAATTCTGTATAGATACAAGTGCAGAATGTGTTGTACAACCTTTTGCACACTCAAACAAGGCAAACCCATTTGTCGTGCAACATCTCTTACACTAGTGCTTCCTTGTGCATTTGTCAAAGTTTTTTTCCTCCATTGTTACATCGAAGTCTTTAACCTGCTGTTCGAAGTTATGGCTAGTGAACCTGTTCTTTCAAATTTTAAAATCATTTTATGGAGACCGTTTTCTATCATTGGACCTTATTAAAACCTTCTCAACCATTGAAATTGTTGCAACGCACTTGGTGCACTATTCCTGTAGAACGATTTTACCAGTAGAGCTCAATCTTTTAAAGATGCAGCCATTGCATAATTGGTATCATCACTCAGTGAGAGAATGTTTTTATACCTGTAAATATTGGTGCCAGATATTCATCTTGTGGGGAAAATTGGAACTAAAATATTTTTGTTCATAATTCTCTTCCACATACTCTTGTTTAGTATACCTACCAAATTTCAAAGATGTCCAACAATTGGTCTTTTCTTTAGAAGAGTTGGAGTAGATGAACTTTTAATTATAAGTACCCTGTACATATATTAACACACTATGCTTTAGAGGTTTTACATTTTTTTGCACACGATTTCATTACTTTTTTTTTTATATTCTGAAAATCTTTTTTCTCTAATCATTGTCAATTGATAATTCTGTTGGAAGGAAATATTTCCTTGTATTGAAATTGCATTTCAAATTGAAAGTGGTGAAACATTTATAGTTTCTGATGTATATTTAATGGCATCAGTTATTAAATTGACAATCATTGGTGCCTTTGGTTGATCCGTGATTTGCTTCCCCCTATTATATCATAAATGTTGTACGTATTTTATCCCTTCCTTTCCTTCACAGACAACCCAACCATCTGCTACAGTTGCAGCTTCCAATTCTAACCCTCCTAAAGATCAGTGTACAAAAAACCACTCGGCTGTTGCGCAGTCAGAAAATGATACTTCGACTGATAGTTCATCCAGCCAGGAGTCTCTAGATAGGAATCATGTAACAAACGACCAAGATAATCAGGCTGTAGGGAATTTAGTGCGACGGCTACTTCCTGACTGCCTTTCTCCCACCCTTCCAGTCACGGTAAGTGAAGCCCAATTGTCATCTAAGGAAACAAATCACGGATTCTGAAACTAATCCTGATATATTCCAAGATTTCAGGGTTATTTCAACACCACAGACAAAGAGCTTTACTTTAAAAACCTAGTGTATTTTTTTTTATACTCAAAAATTTTAACAAGAAGCTTGATTTACTTATTTACTTTATTACTTATTTTATAATTGCATTTATGTATTATGAAAAATATAAAATTGATACCTGTAAACATTGACAAGAAAAACCCTAAATAATTAAAGTGCTACATATGTCGAGTCCTAATATGATTTGTATCATTGTTCAAAATTATTATATATTTCAATTCTACATTTTTGTTGAATAAGTTTCAAAAACAATTAATCACAGATTCCACAATTGTGATGTAGTTTGTGGACTTGTAATGATGCAGTTTTTGCATCATTATGTAATAATATATTCAATTGTAAATTATGGTTATTCACAGATAAAATGCTTAGGTCTCTAGTTGTTTTTCTAGTTGTTTAAATCTTTTTTTTTTCTCCAATTTTATCTTGCTAACTTTTGTCTGTGGATTTAGCCAATAATTATATCACATCTTTTCTCTTAATAAGTGTTAAATTCACTTAATTTCAAAAAATAATAGAATTTAAGTGATTCTATTGTTTTTTTGTATCACTTAAAAAACAAAATTCAAAGACAAATTTAAGTTTTGCTTAAAGTCTTTATGGAAGTATGGCTTGCGGAAATTTGAGTGCCATTTTCTCACTTAGTATAAGAAAATCATTGAAGAGGGGACACATTTTTGTCAACAGATATGAAACACTGAATGATTAATATTAAATTAGCATTTTTATTTCTGTATTAATTTTCTTGTTCTTTTCTAGTCTCATGATGCTTACAACCCGGATCGACTGTATGATTTAGTGGCAGTAGTGATTCACTGTGGTAGTGGCCCCAATAGAGGCCATTACATTAGTATCGTCAAGAGCCACGGCTTTTGGTTGCTGTTTGATGATGATATTGTGGATGTAAGTTTAACACCTTCTTTAGTTTTTGATTATACAGTAAAATCTCTCAAATCTGACCTAATGTGGCTCCCAGTAGGCTGGATTTCAGAAAAGCCGGCGTGTTCTTAAAATAACTCAATAGCTCAATTTTTGTGAAGACATAATGCCAGGTTTCTTTAATTTAACCCCATTTTCATAAATTTGCACTCAAATGTTTATTAAAAACAATACATATAAAAAATGTATTTTATAATTACTGTAGTCTTATTGCATACAGTACAATGACGCAAATGCTTTAAACTACATTTTAACAATATACGTACTGTAAAAAAAAAAAAAAAATATATATATATATATATATATATATAAGTTTATAATGTCTCTTTTAATGTTTTAAATTTACATGAAAAATTACAATTTAATTAAATAAACAAAAAATACTAAAAAATGTAAACCAATAAATGACATTGTTCTACTTTACTGAAAAAATGAAGTTATCGCTGTTTGTTTCACTCGCTGCAAACGTTTCTTTGATGCAATGTCTCTCCATCTTCTGAAAAGCATAACTCGCTGTACACTGACCAAGTTGACTCAAAATAGGGAAACGAATTTAGTTACAAAAAAAAAAAAAATTACTCAGGACGAAGCTGGATTACCGTGGGGGCGGGATTAACGAGGGCTGGATTTGAGAGGTTTTACTGTAATTAAATGCAAATTTTTAGTAGTCTGTTGACAAAAGCATTAACTTTTTTGAGAAAATGCTGTCCTGCAGAATTCCAAAACTTTGGAAATTTTGAACTCTGAAAGAGTTCTTGATTTTATTCAGAATGTGAAGCAATTTTCTACCAAAGTCAAGTCTGTTCTCTTTTGCCTTGAAGATAATAAGATGGAAAATTTATAATTATTTAACATTAGGTAACTTTACTAGTGATTATTACTAATGTTTAATAATAACTGAAGAGACTACAATTGTTTAAATGTAACTGACATGTGTGTGATAGTGAACAATGTGAAAAATCATAAAAACAAAGTTTCACTATTATCTTTGCGCCTGAAAAATGTCTTAAAACTTGCTGCCCTTGAATTATTTGAAGTCTTGCATTATGTTTAAAGTAGTAATAATGAAAACGTTTTAATGCTATATGAAACTTAAATACTAGAACCAAGATTAAATATTAACGTGCTATATTAAAATTAACACATTGCCAACTATATTAGCACTTAAAGAATTCAACGAAAAATAAGACAATTACATATAAATATAAACCACAACGACGTATGTTTCAGAATCCCGTAATACATTCTATTTTCAAGTAAACAAAAAAAAAAGAAAAATAAACGACCTGGATTAAGGCCTATAACAGCGACATTTCCACTCTACACCCTAGCGGCCAGATATAGTTGGCAATGTGTTAATTTAAATACTAGAAGTTTTCAGATATTTAGTTTCAAAATTTTGAATTTTTATTTATTGAGAATTATTAAAGTTTCTGCTTGTACAGCGGATAACATTATGAATTATAACATAATTTTCTGTGTTTTTAGTCATAATCTTTGTTTGTTGAGGAGATAAGCATTAATACTGAAAGCAAAAGATGAAAAACAAAATGGAAATAAAGATAAAAAGCTTTTCTGCTATATGAAAAACTAGTGAAATATTGAAATTAGCATTTTAACCTCTTAGGAAAGACTGGTCACAGAAAGCAACTGAGTGAGAAATCATTAGTTTGACTTGGACTACAGGTTGAAGATATCTAAAGGGTTTCCCTTCACTAAATTGGTGGTTTTCCTTAGTGTCCAAAAGCTAAGTTGTTAGGATTTTTCAGGTCTGATGGATGAAAATATGTTCTGAAGACGGAACAAAGTTAGGAAATCTTGAGTGCTTATTAAGTTTTTCCCATAATGAATTAGATGTTTTTAGAAAAGCAAATTTTAGGGGAAATAAATACAAAAAAACAAAAACAAAAACATATTTAGTTTTAATCTAAAATGAAAATATTATTGTTTATAATTGATTAATTAGCTTTAAGATTTGTAAAAGTATAGAAATTTATTTTGTTATATTTATTGTTAATTTTACAAAGGTTTTAATAAAGTATAATCATGTGAAATTAACAAAGAGTAAAAAAAAAAAGATAGAAAACAATCAATAATTGCCATCATTTGAGTTAATACTTTAGTCACTAAATTAGACATGCTTTGGATGTTTGAATAAAATATAATTCCTTGATTCCAAGGAACATTATTCAGCTGATTGCAATACAATTATTAAAACAACACCAATTAGAAAAATTATAACTTCTTAATGACAACAATGCAAATAGTAATAATATCAGATGGATAAGTAAAGATCATAGGGGCAATAGAAACCTAGATATTCAATGATCATTTGATATTAATAGACTGTGAAATCAGTCGATTACTTACTGAACTTTTACAATCCAGGAAAAAAGACGTAGTATTCAGAACCCCAGTGAACCCTAGGATCTATTCCGAAGAGAAAGAATTTATGTTGGGAGATCAGTGTTGAGAATCAAACCTGGTTATTAATTGCAACAACAGTAAGTGGATCTGGTAGCCCAGTAGTTTAGGCACTGTATCACAGACTGCAGGTGCATGGGTTTAATTCCTAGTGGTGGTCGGGTTTTTTTTTTTTTTTCAGTTGTTTCTCCTCCAGGCTGACTAGGGTTCACTCAGCCCTCTGTCAAATGGGTATTTGTTTTGGTTCTCGGGTGGACTCCGGAATGACCATCCAATCTCATTTAACCATTCGATCTCAGCGGTTGAGAATCGCTGGGAGCCTAAACCTCCTGTGCTGCCAAGGGCCTTCATGGTCTGTAGTGGAACACCTTTTACAACAACAGTCATCTTATACTGTAGCTTATATTTACAAGCTGATTACTGTTTGAGGAAAGTAATTTTTGTATTTATCATCCACTTTTTCGACACCTATTCGAGGGTGAACAAGTTAAAACATGAAAATACTAAAAAATAGAAATGTTAAAAATTCCCCTATTAAAGATGATTCGAAACCTCGCAGGGGCAGGTTTCTTCTTCATATAAAATTAACAACATTTAAAAGTCTTAAGATATCCCCTACCTTCAGCTGTCCATCCCTGACAGGGACTCGTTAAAGCACTCAATGCAACAGTCGGAATGCTTTCAGTCTTTGACGAATCCCTGTCAGGGATGGACAGCTGAAGGTAGGGGGTAACTTAAGACTTTTAAATGTTGTTAATTTTATATGAAGAAGAAACCTGCCGCTGCAAGGTTTCGAAACGTCTTTAATAGGGAAATTTTTAATGTTTTTATTGTTTAGTATTTTTATGTTTTAACTTGTTCATCCTCGAATAGGTGTCGAAAAAGCGGACGATAAATACATTTTATTCCGACACGTAAAAACTTTTATCAGAAAAAGTAATTTTTATTTGAGTCCCTCTGTTCAACTGATTCTTTCCTTATTTAATGAACAACTAAATTTACAGCACATTCGGTTAATGGTATCATTATTTTAACAATTTGTATAAATATTTAGCTTTAGGCACACTTATAAATCAAGGAAGTTCTTACATAAGTACCAAGGTTTTTCCTTCTTCCAACAAAGATTGTTGGAAACTGAAAAGCTCTCTTATCTATTAGAGCAGTGAATTGATGTTAATGGTTCTCTTGATGGTCTGTGTGCACTCTTTAGTTTTTTAGAAAGTCATGTCCTAAATGATAAGTATGTATGAGACAGGAGAATAAATTGGAATTTATTTCAGGATGGACCAAATTAGGGAGCCAACCTCTAACAGGAAAAAACAAATAAGGCTTAAAATTATCGGGGGGGGGGGAGAACATCCAACCAAAAAAAAAAAAAAAAACCCAAAAGAAAATGAGATCTATTCTATACATTTCAAGATTTCAAGGGTAGAGCGGGTTCCCTTGACCCGCCCTTTACGTATGTTTATGTCAAGAGGCTTCTTCTTTGACACTATTTCTGAATGTGGTTTGCAATACTGAAGATCATTTTGGCCTGTAAGTAATTTAGTTTAGTACTTATCTGAAAGCAAGTCTTGTAATATTGTGATACCAATATTGTGACTTGTCAGAATTCCTCAATTTGTTTTACAACACCGAAGATTGTTTTTGGCCCTCAAGCAGTTAAAAAAAGTTAAGACTGTAGTATTTACTTTAGCAGTTAATTGAAATCAAGTCAGTCTTGGAAGTTAACTAATATTGTGACTTGATACTTGGTTAGGACAAACAAACAAACACTTGAATTTAATTGATATACTTCTAAAATGTTGGCAGCAAGATAATTCCAGTACATTGTACTTCATTCATCCAACCATGAGATGGTTATTGCTTCTTCCCTTACAAATTTAAATGTGCAAATAATGAAGTATTCAAGCAAAGCCAGATTTTAGGCCATATGTTATGAAATCATTCTCTTCTTTACAATAAGCACTGACTCATTAAAATCCATTACAGAAACACAAAATGGCTATATAACTGCAGTTGCTTAACTATAATGATTAAAAAGATTACTAAAAGATTGCATCAATACTTATTGTAATTTTTTTCATCTATCGTAATTATTAGTATATTTTTCTTAATTAAGAATTCCATTACATTTATGCCATTTTAGAACATTACGATGTATATTGAGACAGAATGTATATATATATATATATGTGTGTGTGTGTGTTTGTGTTAGAGGTGGAAAATATTTGCTTAACCTACATTAAGAACATAATTTATCACAGAGGTTTGTTCAACAATTTCTTTCCATTCAGTGACTTCCTCTAGAATTGGTCCTGATGAAAATAAGAGCTATGTCTTCCAAAGACTGAAATCTAACTGTTTATTAGTTACTATTTAAATTTTGAAAAACGCATGAATTTGAAGGATTTTTACAGAAGTTATGATTCATTAATCAGGAATTACATGCTTTATAATGACTGGACAATTTAAAAATCAAATCAGAAAGTTAATGGTTCAGTTGATGTAGGCAGAATCAAAACAAAATCCAGTGGATAAAATTTGATTTCAGGTTGAATGGATAAATTTCAGCAGATGGTCAAATAAAAGCAAAGGAAATAAAGGGAACTTTATAATAAAAAGAATAACTCATTACATTATTTCATTAACTATTTGATCTTGTATTTGTAAATTATTTATTCTTAGTGAATTTAAGTGATTCATAAAAATTTAAGATTAGCTTTAAATTGTTTAGATTAAAGGATTTATTGCAATATTCTTCAATAAAAAAATAGAAAGAAAGAGTTAATAATAAATCAAATGTTTCTATACATATAAAATAAGCTTTTTAACAATTTTCAGTCCACTGCAAAATGAATGTCTTCAAGTGTATTTTCAGTTCCTTCAGTAGAAAGCTTCCTTTTTCCATTAGAACGTTTTAATTTCATTTTTTCATTTATCATGCTGACATTTTCTTGGCCTCCTCTCATTTTTTGCTGTTTCCATTTACTGCAAGTTGCTCAATAGTGAAGATGTCAGGTTTCATTCACTATTACGAAACTAAATATCGTAGCCCACTTTTCATTTCTTCATTTCTTTGATGATATGTTGATTCTTTAAACATTTATCACATTGGTGTCCTTTAGTTATAGATTCACCGGCTATTTCACCTAAATCATTATTATAAATTTCTGTAGGATTTTTCTCAGATACTTTACAATTTCATCATGGTGATATGCTATCTTTGTTTTTTCAGAGCCATCCTCAACTTCTTCCCATTAATGCTTCACAGCTCTTAGCTTTTATTTTTCTCTATTACTGTTTTTTTTTAGCAATTCAGAGTTTTACTTCCTCAGTAATGCATTTATAAACTCTTTTTACAAAGCACGTTATATTCTTTTATTATCATACTGCCATATTTCTCCATCTTCATTTCTGTTTTTGAAGACTAGTTGTTCAGCATTGAGAGCAGGGCCGGATCTAAAAATTGTTGGCCTCCCAGCGAAAATCCTTCATGGGCCTTACCAAGCTACTTCGAGCCGCATCCCTTTTCAGTGCCCCCCCCCCCCCCATTTTCCGCAATGCGGGGACTGACGGTACCTAGATCCGGCCCTGATTGTGAGCTATTTCTTCTCAGTTTCTTTTGCTTCTAGAGCTCTTTAATATTTACAGCCATTTTAATTTACCATTTATTTAAACTTATTATTTCCTTCATCAATATTCTACAATGCAGCAAAAAATTTCTCAACTTAATATTTCATCAGTAAATTAATATTTCCTCTTTTTTCTTAAACAGTTTTTTCCAGCTTATTTACCCAGCATAAAATTATGTCCTCGAGGTTACTGTTATAAAATATAATTAAATCACAGACTTTGATCTTGAGATTGGATGTTTCAGTTTTCCCTAAGCATCTATTTTTTTCTTTTTTGAGCAAATAAACTTCAAAACATGTGAAATTCAAGATAAAACTAAGGTCCCTCATTTTTTATACATAGCCAAGCTCAGTAGCCTTTAAAAACATTAGGTTCATAAAAAAATGAATAGATCTTTGTGGGTATATCTCACAATTACTTCGTTCTGTCATGGAAGGGATTGGCTTAAAATTTGGCATGCATATTTATGAACAGGTTATTTATACTTTTCTTCACTTTGATCCCTGCAAAGAAATTTCCAAAACAAAAATTTTAAAAGCACGAGAAGTGAAATGATTAATTCTTCATTTATGGCAAACAGAAATTTTTGTACACTAAATTGTATCCATTCAAATTTGCACATTCTTTGACTGATTAAAGTTACTTAGATGTAAGGGACTTACATAGGTATTTGCAGATTTAATCAAACTCAAGCAAATAAAAACTTTGAAGAAGATAGCTTCTACTTGAAAATTATTAGATCACAAAAATAGAGGGCCTTTTGTATTGCTTTTATCAAAAAGAAAAGAACATTTAAAAAAAAATAGTCTTTTAAGTTCTTCCAATTTTTTTTTTTTCCATCTTGCAACATTTTATTCATGGAAGTGGGAATAGGCTATTAGTTCGATCAATAAAGTGAAAACAATGTAGCAATTTTGGTATACAGCAAAAAGAATTTGTTTGATTGTATCTGGTGTATTTGGGAGCTCTAATGGGAATTCAAATAAACATTATTTTTATGATATTAACTTTTGTGATGTTCATTCATTTTTTTATCTTCCCTCTTTGTTTAGAAAATTGAAGCATCTGCAATTGAAGATTTTTATGGATTAACTTCTGACATTCAGAAAACTTCAGAGTCTGGTTATATTTTATTTTATCAATCAAGGGACTGTACATGACTTTTGGCTAATGGATCATCAATGAAGCTAATCCAGGATTTCTTGTAACTGTAGATATCAATTTTTTTTTGTACATTGAAATTCTGATATATCATAATTTTGACCATTGTACATAAAGTAAATTTTTTTCTTGAGGTTTGAGGAAATACGAAAAATAAGAAATAATATATAGATTTATTAGATGTTTTATTTATGTGAATATATATATTTGTCAGTGATATTTAGTGCGTGTTATTTAAATTTCTTTTATTGTGTAAATTCAATGCAAAAATAAGAGGTTATTTACATAGTTTCTATTTTTTGTATAGTATTTATAGCCGAGAAGTTAATATTTTTCCTTTGCAGAATTCTGAAGGAAGGGTTTTATTAATTGGAAAGCTTGTCTCAAAAGTTGTTCAGTAGAGTAATTTATACATTTGTTTCTCTTAAGTTTGTTTGAATTCAGTTGTAATATTCTACTTAAGGGATAATTTCAGGAGGCCCTTTAGGTTCCTCCTCCTCATTTTAAATCATTTCTTTAAAAACAAACTGAAAAATGATTGTACATATCTGTGAATAAATAGAAGATGAGGTATTCTTTGATATTTCTTTGGAATTTTTGATTTTCAGTTTTTGCAATATTTGTTCCATGTCTTTTATTATTTGTCTTTGTTTTTTTTCTCATCATCTTCAACAGTAGTTCACTTACATTAATATGGTTTTATTTTAAATATATGCTTGCAGAGGGGAATAGAAATTATTAACTTTGAAGTTGAAGCTTCGAAGAAAACAGTGCAACTGAGATTTGACTTAGGCTTATTGGAGATTGAAAGTTTTTAAATAAATAGTTAATTTGGTCAATCAGGATAGTTTGTTAACTGTTATGACTATTGCATAACACATACAGTGCAGTTAATTCTCATACAGATATATTGCAAAGTTTCCTCAGCATTAATAATTCTATCTCTTTCATCCCTTTTCCGTGTTTGTTTTGGTATTAGTTATTCAGGGTAATGAATAACAGAGAAATGAACGTACATTTATGTGGAAATTATGTAATGACATTAATCACTGTAAAATTGAAATGCATTTATCTGTCTTTCCCTAATTTCTATGTAAATAGACCATCTTTTTTTCTTTAAAACTGTTACAAAACAAACCTGGATAAGGGATGAGAAAATCCAAATTATTGATGAAGACACTTAAATTATGCCGCTTTAATTACTGCAGTTAAGCGTGAGTTGGAAATTGGTGGTTTTTCTTTCTTTCTTACTCTCTTACAAATAATAAATTGAAGTATATTTTGTCAGAAAGTTTTCTTCTTGCAGTTAGCTCTGTGTGGATGTAATGGACCAGAT
>JAFIDM010066098.1:20516-56002 GCA_023159025.1 Thereuonema tuberculata
ATCTGGTCCATACACTTTTATTATTTTTTCTTCATTCACAGTATTCTTTTAAGTTCAATGTCTGTTAAATATAAAAAGTATTTAAAGGGAATTCTGCATACGAAATAAAGCTGTATTTTCAAATATATTGAATTCATTTATATCCTCTCTATCCAGATGGTTGGAGTTACATCAGTATCTCTTTAGGTGCCTAGATTTTATTTATTCCTGACAGTCATTAAATTGAAGTGTGGGCTTGCCATAGTTTACTTTAGAAATAAAAAAGAGGAGGAAAAAAAATATGCAATTTGAGAACCTGCTACTTCAGCCAAGCAATTTATTACACACATAGCTTGCTACTAACTAGAAGAGAGACTTCTTGTAAAATAGATGATAGTCATAAGAATTAATCTAAGAAAGTTGTTGAACAACTGGAATGAATTGAAGACCATTTAATGTGTTTTTCTGAAGGCACCTAAGGGAGTTTAGACACTCCCAATAACAATTATTATCAATTGATCTATGCAGTTTTCATTTAAAATTAATTAGATACACTGATTTAGTAAGACAAAATATTGCTTACTATTTCTACAAGATTGTAAACTTTACTACAGTGATCGTAATACTGATACAACATTTAAGATATTGCCAAATATTGATAGGAACGACAGTAGACTGATTTATGTAGGACTGATTTAGCCGAAAAGAATGATAGAATTGGAATAAAATTCAGTACCGATTAGGCTAGTAGAGTTTACAAAATTAAATGTTGTGAGGGAATTCCTTCCAGATATTTATGTGAAAAAAGTTGTCAAGTTTCCTCATGGAAAACACTGAACTCCACACAGTTTAGCCATTTCAATATTTAATAACAAAAACTGGAACAGAAAATCAGTCTTGTGGATAATCTTTAGATTTAATTTTTTTTTTCTTTCAAAAATTGAGATTTAACTTAAATAGCAGAATTAACAAGAATGATCAGTAATGAAATTCATTGCAGATTACTCAAATTATTAGGTCAACAAATGTAATGGAAATTTATAGTGAATAATACAAAGGAGCTTATAATTGCAAAGAAAAAAAAAATCAACTACTACAGGAGTATAAGTTAGAATCTACAATTTCTTTTGGTTTTAATTTGTTACTGCTGACAATGATACCTTTTTTTTTTTTAACTATGTACATAATATGTTATTCAAAGTCATCATCATCTCAAATACAGCCAAATATTGTCAAATAGTACTTCTCAGGAGCTTAATCATTTTAATAAAGTTTTTAATTCCATTCTTACAAATTGTATTATGAAGTAATGGAAGTTCACTGGATCTTAATAATAATGTTATACAGTGAAGTTTTAATAATTTCCAAATCCTAATCATATTCGTAAATCATTTCCATTACTGGTGTTTTTCATGTTCACCCCAGTTTCTATTTTAACTTCTCATTTCTGTTTTATGTTTATTTATGTACTTTTTTTCTCCTTTCATTTAAATGCTGCTATTGTTTTTCTCTTAGCACATTTTTCTTCCTGATTTTTTTTTTTGCCGTTCTGGTGTCTATTTGTATCTCCATCATTGTAATACCAAATCTTCCAATGCTTTTATTCTTTCAGAATTCCATGCTCTGTCTCCTAGGCTTTTATTGTCTTTGTTGTCTCTTTTGAGTTAATTTTTTAGTTCTGTTTTTATCTCCTTATTAGATATGTGATCTCAAACTCATTTTCATTCTGAGAGTCTAAAAAGAATTGATCACATTTATCCAGAGCCACAACTTTAGATAAGGTCTGGTTAGTGAACCACGCTGTAACTCAAATATTAGCAACAATAAAGAAGTAGTTTTATTTTTTAGAAATTGCAAAAACTCCCATCATACACCAACATGAATAAAAATCAATTCATGCTCTAATCTTGTCATTGATGGAGAATCTGGAACAGCTGTTTCATCATTGTTATGAATCTTCAGCCATATTTGCCTCTCAATGACAAGATCAGAAGCATGAAAGGTTATGGAACCCACAACCCACAACTGGTTTCCAACAAAAAACAAACAAGTAAAAAAGAAATTGCCTGTAATGTCACAGGATTTCTAAATACGACCCTCAAACTTACGGGTACAAGTGGCTTTTAATGATAAAAGAAAGTGCCACAAATGTATATGAATAATCATAATAAATGTAGTTTATTATGATTAGAGCATGAATTGGTTTTTGTGTATATTGTTACATGATTGGAGTATTCTTGATTGTCTGTGTGTTAAACTACATTTATTTATTTATTATTAATTATTATTAAATCGCCCGTACACCCAATACTGGGTATGGACGCTCTCCTACCAGAGGAGTTTAGGCTAGATACCGCAAGGGGGCGCCAATCCCAAGGGAAATTATTTATTTATTTATTTATTTATTTATTATCAAAAGAGGCTCTTCCTCTGTTTGATATTATCCATTTTTCTTCTATCCACAGATAAAGTTCTAAAAAACTTTAAAAGTTGAGCTTCTTTTAATTTACTATAGGGTTACCATAGTATTGTACATCCATTTATTTTTTTCAATTCTGATATAAACTGTATTAGTGGCTTTCAAAGAAATTTTGATTGTTATATAAACAGTTTGCATGAGAAATGGCAGTTTACATTAAAATAAGAAACGCCGTAAAATACTTTTTTCAATATGTTTTTTTTTTTTTTTTTCTGAAAATAAAAGAAATTAGTCCAAAGCTTTTATTTTAATAAGATCATTTCCTTTTTCTGATCAAATTTTAACATTTTCTAAACTCAAACATGGAAGAACTCTTTTGAACTAAAAGGAATTTTTAACTTCAGAAGTAAATGAAGGGTCGCGAATAATGAAAATTATATAATAGTTGATGTTGGATGGCCAAACAAAATTCTATTGCAGAGTATGAGTTTGAGACCACAGTATTATGTTTGATTCTTTCTTCTATTTCTATTTGATGAGTTGATTCTTCAGATGTTCTTGAGTCCTCTGATATCTGAACAGTTTTCATACAAATTTCCTACAGCTGTTTCAATTATTTGAATGCAGAAACTGGCTAGGTATGAGATTAACAAAACATTTTGATGTTCACTAGCAGTTCACTGAATCTACAAAAATTATATGATAACGCATTTAATTAATTTCTGTCATACCTTATTTAATTCTGGAGTTTTAATTTCATACATTTAAATTTACATTTTTTTAATTCTAAATATGGATGGCACTTATATTAGATTTTTATTTCAATGATTTTAAAGCATTTTCCGTATTGCTAATAGACAATGAAAGTTCCAACTATTCTTCATTTATTGTCACTCCTCTTTAAGACTTCTTTAATATTGTGATATCAATCTGATAAAGCATTTTGTAACTTCACATCAAACATCTGTCTTTAAATATCAATAGCTTATTATTTACATTTTACAGTAAACTAGTTTTTGTAATATATTTATAATGGCCTATTAAAATTACACTATGAAACGTACTCTGAAACTATACAGAATTAACAATAGACAGCAGATGTCAATAATTTAGAAAAAAGATTATGAACAAAGTAATATTCTCAACATGAGTTTAACAATTTGCTAAGTTTCTATATATTGTAATAGGCATAGAGAAACAGTTTGTATCATTTCAGATGGAAAATAGTTAAAAATTTTAATATAACTTTTTTCCACGAAAAATGTGTGTCACGAAAATGTGTGTCAGTTCAGTCCTCCGAAAGGAACAATTAATAAACAACTTAGTCCATGTGAAACTAAATATCACCCTACAATTACTATAAACATAGTTTTACTCAGTACAGTTATTGATTTGGTATTGACTTCTTGCAACTGAATAAATGTTTTTGACTGGTCATCCTAGAGTTCATTGTTAAAACCAAATACAAACTACAGTCCATAATGTGAAATCAGTAAGGAAATGATTATTCATATGATGGGGAGCATCTGTTACTTGTTATTATCATTATGTCTAGTCAGAAAAAATAAATAAAAATCCTAATTAATTTTCCAAAAGAAACTTTCAAAAGTAAATACAAATCTATATATTGAACCTGCTGAGCCCATAACAAAGTTTCCAATTTTCTCCAGTACTGCAAAAAAAACCAAAAAAAAACCAGTGCATTTAGTTTGTTCCTAAATGATAATTATTTTACTTGATGGTTCTCAACACATTGTGGACAATGTGGAGATGACATAATGTGTTGTGAATGATTATGAAAACAAAACTGAATTTGGGACAAATTTAAACAGACAGATACTTCCTTCATGAAACATCAAAATATTTCTTATAATTATTATAGATATTAATGTAATAATATTCATTATGTTTATTCACATATGGATGATTACATGTATTTATAAATATTTATTGATTATACTATATAAGGAACAACTTAATTAGAAAAAGATGGAAAATGTTTGAACAACAATACAGATTAGAATACCACAATCGTACAGAATAACGTTTGTTAGTTGGTGTATAAAGAAAGGAAACACGATAAATATGTTAAGTGTTAGAAAAATTTAAAAAAAATGAAGGAGAAAGAAAGAAAGAAATAAAACCAATGTACAAAAATATTTTAACACTTATCATGGCACTTTTCAAATATTCTCATGCATTTTCAGACAGTACTGGTACTTTTAACTATTATTCTACTGCTTGCAATAGTACATGAATAGTAGTTATTTGTTCGGACCAGATAAATGTTCCCAGCTTTATGGCACATCTGTTTCATCAGTAATATTGGAATCTTCAAAGATGAAATTGTTGAACCACAGAGTTTTTCTAGTCTCCTTGTTTGGTTTCTAATCAGTTAAAACAATCATTGACATTTTACACATTTCTGGAAGCAGTTTGTCCACGATCAGTTCTGAAATTTTAAACTAGGGATTTTTTTCACAACAGGCTAAATTAGCTGACTTTGATTCTTCATTCAAGTCGGGGATATTTCCCTAATAATTACTCCTCTTGTGGGTCCTAGGACTTGTCCAGTCCTTTGTGTTCCCTGGGAGTAATGGCAGCTAGTGCCATTCAACCTCCATTGTCTCCTTGTTTTGCAGATGTTTGAAGCGAATACCTGTTTAAGCTTATACCCCATTAATCTCGTAAGTTATTTTATATTGCCAGGTGATAAGTTTTGTGTATGACATAGTTTTAAAAACTTTTGCAACTTTCTTTTCTGGCCTATTTTAACATTTTTAAATTGGTTGTTTATTGAGTCTTATTTTATTGCAATGACTACCTACAACTTAATCTTCAGTTTGTTTTCCACTTTTCAATGGATCTTAGGGTTGTATTTTCTAAATAATTGGAAAGCATAAAAACTATATAATTGTTTTCATTTATAGTACATGGAACTATGAGGATTTCATTGTCTTATTAGAGTACATGAAGATTACTCAAGATTTTGTCCAAGTTCAGTTATTTCTGGTGACTCAAATATCCCCTTAATATAAAGTACCAATAAATGATATACTACTTCAACTTCTTGTTTTCTTCAAAAGGATGTTGGTATTTTCTTTGTGTAGAAAGCAATATTTCTAATTGTGAATGAATCTCAATCTGTGCAACCACTCTTTTAATATCTTAATTTCCTTAGGCCTGTAAACAATACTACTTTTCTAACAAAAGCTGTTTTTAGTTATTTATTATTGCTGTTTTCAGTGGTTATTGTTGAATAATCAACTATAAAACTATAACAACATAAAATGAATTTTTTCTTTAAATGCTTCTTCTTTCATCTTCTTCGTGTAGATTGGCAGATATGGTCCCACTGAGTAGATGTGAATGAAACATTTTGCAATTAATAAGCTTATGAAACTATGCTATCAGACAATCCTATGATTCAGTATTTCCTTTGAGGATGTGATGAAACAGTCTATGATGGCCTTAAGTAATCTGGCAACACTTTGGTTTATTTTGTAAAATATCCACAATACATTGAGGCTGTTTATGTGGTGAAAAATGGTTTAATTCCACTGTTCAGTTATTTAACAATATCTATTGTGCGTTATGATTGACTTTGTTCACTAAGTGAATTTCGAATATAACAAATATAAAGGTATTGTTAAAAATCTTAATAGAATCAAATAACTAAAAACAAAAAAGATAGGATTAAGTAATAACCAGATGCCCAGCAATATTTATATATTTCCATATACATTACATCAATTAATCTCTAACTATATTACAATAAAACATTTTCAACTTTCAACCCAATAATACAGTAAAGCTGTGTCCTTGATAACTTATTCTCTTAACATTTACCATTATTGAACAGCATTTTCCTCATATCACGAAATCTTCCCTTAGAAATTGGAAAACTTGTTTTCTCCTTTATATTTAGTTTCTGTTGCAGTTGAGGTATGTTGCAATTCGCAGTCATTCTTTTAAACATTTAGTGATTATTTTAAAGTAGTCGTGTTTAATACTTCAGAAGAATGCACTACTCCAAGAACCAGTGAATTCCATTGTTGATTATTTTCCTTGTCACAGATTCTAGATAATCCGGCTTTGACTGTATTTTAATGCTTGCTTCATCATTCTATAGCTGGTCTTAATTAAGATAATGCTATATATAAAAGAATCCTAGATTACATTTTTTCTTTTATTTCTGGTATAGGCATCAGCATTTCAATTCTTTTAAATTGTATCTAAAAAAGACTTATTCAATGGAACTATTTTCACTGTATTTCAATCACTTGCTCATGATGAAGTAACTGCGAAAATTTACTTGAGTTTAAATCCATTTCAGAATTAAACAATGCAGTACTGACCGTTGATACTACCAAAAACGTGATTGATAATTTTTATTTCTTTTTTCTTTTAATCTTCTGAAGCGAAGATTCGACTAAAGTGAAGTATTTTTATGGCTTAAAGAATTAATTTGATCATGAATGGATTTTTCCAGAGCAAGTTGAAAATGATTAAAAGGACAATGACTGAAATTTAGCTAGAATGTAGTAAATTCAATCCATATATTTTGTTAATAATTGCCTAAATTCTAGTGACAGTTACCAAGATGATGTAACACTGATAACGTAGAATATTAGATATAATCATCATAAAGTATTAAAGCAACTGTTGAACATGACAGCATATAATTGCCCATAAAGGTTTAATATTTCAAATTCGATAAAACTGAAAACCATTTAAAATAGAAAGTTATGGAGAAGATCCTGAAAACATAAATGAAATAAAATTTGCGAAACTCGGAAATTATATATTAAAAAAAGGCATATAAATTAATGTAATAAGAAACAATAATAATTAAAATTAACCAAAACTTGGACCAAATCTTTAAACAAAATTAAGGAAAGATGGTTACAATGAGAAAACAATGAAGAGTATCATGAAGATAATAAAAACAGCAACAACAATAGTTATGTATTAAATAAATAAAAATGAAGCAATCAAATAAAATAATTCAGACACAAAAGAAATCAAATTAAGAAAAATGAAATAAAAATACAAGATCCTGAATATATTTTGTATTTCTAATCTGAACTTTGTAAATTCAAAAATAAAACTAATGGATTGGTTCATTTAAGAATGATACTAAATCAAACGGAAAAATAATACATTAATAAAATAATCTAAAATGGAAATATGTAAAAGAAACACTTATGAAATGAACCAAATCAAAAGAAAGAAAATACAATACAATAAAAATAAACAAGATAAAATAAAAAAAAAGAGCATATGATAAAAAAAAAAAATAATAACCAAAGAAGCAAGTTCCTTAAGGAGAAATAAAAGAAACCAAATTATCAAAAATAGTAAATAAATAAAAATCATAAGAACTTTTTATTGTTGATGCTTTAATTTCTTTTGTCTTAGTATTTTTATGTCTATAATTATCATTCAAATTCTTCAGATTCTTTACATAGATATCTGATATGTAAGTTTGGGTTGTCTTGTTTGAATTAGATTATTATTAATGTTGTATTTTTGTGGTTGGTTTATACACTTTTTTTTTTCATAAAAAAAATGCTTCAATTATTTTTGTATGATTGCTTTATTTTTACTTTTTATCATTTGCGTTGGTTTTATCTTAGTATTTCCATTGCTTAGATATTGTTTTCATTTTTTCTTTCTAATTGTCATTTGTGTTATCATGTTTTGATTGTATCTTTCAACTGTTATTTTTATTATCGAGAATTGGTTCATTATTTTGTATGCCTTTTTATTTCTGGATAGAGAGTTTTATTTTGATGTACTTCATAAAACGTACACACAAGAGTTGTTATCTTTTAATGTTGTTGTTGCTTTTTTTTTTTTTTTTTTTATAAGACACTCATAATATTTTATTGTATTTGATTTTATGATGATTTTTTAAAATTGTGGTATTCATATACAAAGGGATCAGTGCCAGTCTACAAATACTATTAATTATTTACAATAATCTACATATTGTCATGCTAATTATTAAATATTTTATTATTTGAAAATTTAAAAAAAATATTTGAAAGAGCCTGAGATTCATATGGTATAATGAACTAAGCATTAAAAATCATTTTATATGTTTTACAGTGTTATGAAATCATCATAACACTGTAAACTTACATATACAAATCATAAAGATGTGATATGGAATTAGTTTTAGTATGATTTTTCATAACTCTAAATATTTGAAAGAAAAGAAAAAAAACGGTAAATAAAAAAAATTAATTGTAAATTGTTATGAAAATAGGTATTTAATACTGTACTTTTGTAAACTTTATTTGTGACTTTGTAACATCAGCAAGCAATAATATTAAAAATCCCTATTTTAAGAACAGCTCTAGATACTTACAAGTTTACTAATGAACTGGAAGAGACAGAGAGTACTTGATAAAAACTACTATTATATAACTATTACAGATGACTTGATATTATGCAACTTTAGCAAATAGATGATTTACTTCTACAAACAAACAAAAGAAAAGGGAAAAGCCCCACATATTTTCATGTTTTATCTTTTAAAAAATGTAGCAACAGCTTATTATTCTATAGGTATAAATCTTATAAGTAATTACTTGAAATTAGTTTCTGTATTTTTTTAGCCTGAATCATTGGGGTTTTGGCTAACCCATTATTTCCATATTGATAAATTAACTTGGGTATTACAAAATGTGTGCGCACCAATAGTTAAAGGACCCTTACATCAAAATTCCAAATAATCTTATGTATTTATTTTTTTTTAATGAATATTTTAAATAAAGAGTCTGCAGAGTTTCTAGTAAAATGGATTGTAGATGATCTGAAACTTCATTTGTTTTTGCTTTGTATAATAGCATTTAAATGAGAAATCAATTTATAACAGCTTTACTGTATATGGTATGGTGTTGCAGTGAATTCTAATGATAAATTACTGTTTTTAATAGGGGTGGGGTTAGGCAGGCTGTGAGTAAGATAGTGCCAAACATCACTTGCCGATTATTAAGAATTTAGAAATATGAACGGGATAAAAATAACATGCATGTAAACTGCAGGGTCCGGCAGAAACACTTAGATGATTTATAATTTGGAAAAGAACACTTTAATTGAAAAATAAACATCAAATACTTGAATAAACTTGAACATAAAACAAAGCTTTGTAGTTTGTGTTTATTCAATTGCTTGATGTTTATTTTTGAATTAAAAATGATTTCTTCTGGACTCTGTACTAACATACGCAATATATATATATATATATATATATATATATATATATATATATATACAGTATATCAGAAAATTGGTTTTGATCTAAAGTAGTTGCCACACAGCCTACTTTCATATTCTTATTTGGCTAATATTCTATTTTCTTAATAATGTATGAAGGTGGCTTGGTTCTTCTTAGCAAAGCTCAAAATGGAGGATTGTAACAATTTTTGTTAATAAGCTAATGTTTTTATTGATGTCCTGATAGCCAGTTCAGTCTCTCTTAAATTTCTGAAGATCCTTGTAAAGACAGCAGCTGCATTCAACTGGAAATTCTGAAATCCTTTAAAAGAAATAGGTAAAAAAATACTGTATAAACAGAGTTTTTTTTGATTCTGTATTTTAATGTTTTCTTAATTTAAAAGTGAACTCGGTGTTGTGTTATTTTGATTATATTTATGTAAATGCAGGCAGACAGATAGAAATTTTAGACACTATCACAGGGAGAAAATAGGAGATTACCTAATACATTTTTGTTTATTGGCAGATGGGACTTTCTATCCTTTTTTTAAAAAACATCTCATAACACAATTACTTTCTGAATGTAGAACTTAAAGCAAAGAGATTCATGTTTAGATGGTCTATGGGTAGGAGAAGACAGTTTGTCAAGGGACACAGCAGAATGACCATAACCCATAATCAGCAACATTATGCAGAAAGAAAGAAAAAAAGTAGTTAAGGATTGTGAAGTAATTCATTAACACTTCGTAATTTAATATTTATTTGGTGACAGAAATAAAGATATTTACCTCAAATGAAAATTTTTAAAGCACATAACTACATAAATGCATTACTTTACTCAATTCCATAAAATTGTAATCATTCACTATTTACGTATAAATATTCTTCGATTTCATAACATTACTAAAGTCAGTTTATTTTTTTGTTCCTCTAATGAGAGTTAAATGCAATAAAGGATTAAAATTTATGAATTTATAAATTCAGTAAAAAATATTATAAATATTATTAAGAAGCTTGAGATTCACAACTGATACTTCAATAAGACCTGATCTTAAATATCTAATTCAAATTTTCCAATGTTAAAACTATAAAATAAAATAAAATAAAAAAATCTAGATCAGAACTTTAAAAAAGTGTAGAGAGATTTAATAGATATTTTTATTGACTTGTTTTAAAGTATTTAATGAGATTATGTGTCTCTGCCATTTGCATGTTAATACATGTTATCTAATTTGAAATTTCACCTCACTTTTATAATATTTTTGCCTCTTTTAAATACATCATTCTTTTTCTGTTGTTGTTATTTCTAAATCATATTATGTTATCATTCATTTGCAAAATTTATAGAAAAAAAAATAATGTGCAGCAGGACTGCCTTGTTATTTTTTACATATAAAATTGAGCTGACACAATTATCACTAGATTTTAATCAACGAGAACATCTATTTTTCTTCAGTTTAACTACACATAAATTATGTAAAAATAATAAAAGTAAAACTAAAAAAGAATAAAAAAAAAAAATGTAGATATATGATGCTTTGGTTTTCAAACCACGAGCTAAAGATGTATGGATATTTTCCATTTCAAAAAAATAAAAATAAGTAAAATAAAAAGTATAACTAGTTCTATTTAAAAAAAAAAAAAGACAATTTATTGTAACAATTGTTTTTCAAATATTGTCAATCAATTTTTTTTCTTGTTTTCTTTTCCCCACATTAAATGCACTTTCCTTACATTTCACTTTGTTATCAAGTACAGTTGCAAAAATTGAAACGGAAAGATATTTCATGTTGTATTTTTCTCTTGTAATTTCTTTAAGCTTTGTAATTCTGTTATATTTAATGTTGATAGCAATTGAGTATCTTCTCAAAACTTACTTTTTTTATGTTCTTTCCTTTAAAAAAAAAAAGAAAAAAAAATAGAACCAGTTTTACTAGAAAATAAAGATTTAGATTTAAAAACTTACGAAAATTTTCCTCCTTTTGTGTTTTTTTTTTTTTTTTTTCTTGATTTCATAGACATAGGTGAATTAAGTAGATCTAAGTAATAAATATTTAAACTTTCCAGATGAGGCTTTAAAGAAACATTAAAAGAATAAATAACTGTAAAGGTTAAAATTAATGCTTTCCTCTAGGAAGTGGTTATGAATAATATTCAACAAGCCAGTCGTCTTGCAATTATATACTGGGTGATCCAAAAGTAACAAAATTTGAAAATACAGTTTCATTTTTTTGACACAAAATCTGTGTCATTCCGAGCATTTCTGTAAAAACCACATCTTTCTACTATCAATATTCCACAAATTAATGCATTTTTAAATTTTTAGTTACTATTGGATCACCCAGTATTTATGTATGTTAAAGCTCACACATGTAGGAGAAGGAAGATGTTTCCTATTTCCGAAAGGTTTCCGAGGTACAGTTACTCAAATGCACACTAATTTGCAATATTGTCGCACTGTCTGAAGTGTATGACTTTGCAACTTTCCTTAGGTGGAAAGGTCATTTCTCTCTCCATAAGATTTAACATTACAAGAAACATTTATTTTAAAAATTTTTTTCAAGTGTAAAAACAAGCAAGCATAAATTGCTTAAATAAACTATGTAGCAAATTTCTCATTAAAATAAAGCTTACCTGGCATTTACTTGCATATTTTATCATTTATTTAGGGATGTTTGCTATTGAATGAAGTAGAAAGTTCCAAAAGTAACCATTAGATGGAGATCCTTTTTGTTTATTAGAAAAGATCTCTCTTCATTCTTACTTTATTATTGCTCGAATGTTTGTGTGTGAGATTATGGACAGACAGACAGCTTCTTGATTTTCACTCAGTGACATTTTAAGATTGATTGTTAATTTCATTACCTTTATTTGTATCACAAATATTGGTCCTGTGGGACTCAGTTTACTACATATAGCTGGACAGAAATAAACTATCCACAAAAAACCATCTTTTTTGAACCTAAAAGCAACATTATTCATTAACACTTTCGCTACTAAAAATGTACTGGCCAGCAGTTCGACTAATGCAGCAGTACGTTAAAATAATGTAACTAAAAAAAATACACCTCACTCAATCTTTCTTCGAATTTTTTTTGAGTTACATTATTTCAATATTAAAATATCTTAGAAGATTTAATGTACCAGTACATTTTTTAACGTTTAATATGAATAGCTTCTGTAATCTACGTGTACGCCTATATGACTAAGATAAGATATGACTGAGGCATGCTTGTTGAATATTTAGCCACAGAAATTTGCCGATAGATGATGCTAAAATCCTAATTTTCATATATTATAACCCGTGAAAAGATGGTCGTTGCACAGCTTTCAGAGCACGACAAAAACTCAAATCGGCTGCGTTTTTACTATCGTCCATCTGAAGGAAAAGGCTTTCATGCAATGAAATATAAGAAATAAACAAAAATATGCTGGGAATAAAATAATCTGTATTTAGGCTCTGTATAAGCTAAATAAAGAGTTGAATAGCATCGTTGCATAGATGTACTTTTCGTATTTCTAAAAAAAAAAAATGGTCTTTTTCAGCGAAAATTCAAAATCATATTATTAATTGTACCTCTGTGTTCATGGTATCAAATTAAAGCTGGAAGTGTCCTCCATAAAATCACAAATTTCATTCAAATATACTATACCGTGACAAACTATAAATTTTCTTCCAAACGTCAAAATTGGTCAGTAGTAGACGGGGGTCGACTGCAATTAACTCGTCAGTAGCAAAAATGTTAAAATAACAATCCAAATAATGGATTGTATCATAATGGTGTTTTCCTGTTCCTTATCAATTTTTCAAACCAGTTTTATAAGCTCCAGGATATGATTTTTATGAATGTTTTTGAAAAAATACACTAACAACAGTTGAAGGATACAAGTGAAACAGTCCTTATTGAAAGCAAATGGCAGTGAAGAGAATTTATTACGAAAAACAAAACAAATAACATACATTAGCTATCAATCTACTGCAATACCATCTTGTTACAACCATATTATGAGATGGTTTTTAGGACTTTTAATTTTTATTTTATAAGACACACTGAGAAGAGGTGAAGTACAATTAAATTGAAAACTTGATATTAAATCAGTCTATGTTCAGTCAAGTAAAAGAAGTCTTACAGGCAGGGTTCCCACAAGGGGGGGGGGGGGGGAGATTGGCCCCCCAGCCCCCGGGCCGGGGTGTCTGTTTTGGAGATTCCTTTTTTTTTTTTTGGTTGTTGATTTGGGGGTTCCCTTTTTTTTTTTGGATTTTATTCATAACATGCGGGGAGGGGGGAAAGGCCAGGTATTGCATTTGGTACCTGGGCCCAGAATTTGATGTTGGGGGGCCTGCTTATAGGAAGATACTGTTTCCTAATTATTTTTTTATGAAAACTGTTCAATTGCAAATGATGCGATGTGAGCACGTTCAGATGGAATTCACTTCTTAAGGTACCCTTCCGCTCATTGCTGCAGAGCAGCGACTGCAGCCCTGGGGCGGCAACCTTGACTGCCCCTCTGTTGTCCCTTCTATTTTCAATACAAACCCTTCCATTCACTGCTGCTGCACGTGACGTCAGAGCAGCAGAAGGGCTGCAGTCAAAAAGGAAGGAAAAAATGAGCAACCATCTTGGCTGCTGCATGCAGCAAGTGGTCAGAAGAAAGAGTTTATGGATGAAAACAAATGCATTTTTAATATTTCAAAATTAAAAAAAATACGTTCAGTTAATGAATATGATATTTCTGTAATAATCTATATATTTATTTTTTTATTTCAATCAAGTATATTAAATAAAAATAACATTTAATTATTTATGTATTCACATAAAATTAGAAGGTATGTGAAAAAACAAAGAAAAAACAAACTCACTAAAAAGATTTCTCCAAAAATAAAAACCGCCTAAAAATCAATACAAATGCATTTAAAACAGTACATTTAAAAATAAATGTTAAATGATGTATATGAGAAAATTTAATAAGGTTTTCACATATTGTCACCTTTTTATTTTAATGGATTATATTAAATCAAAATAACATTTTATTTATTTATTTATTTTCAAAAAATCCTTTCGAAAAAAATCATAAATAGTAAGCAGATTATCAACATTCCTCCGGATTTAGCTTTTTTCAACCCATTAGTAAATACTTGTTCCGAAATTATAGGAAAAACAATAATCTTTTGTAAATAATAGCAAATGTAATATAAATAAAAATGTTGTTTTTGTTTTTTTTTTTAATCTTTATACATTGAACTATAAACTTTAATCATCAGATTTGAAATTAAAATAACTTTACAGATACATCGGAAATTATTATTCTAAAGTAATATTGGTTTTTAATCATATTCCTAAAATTGCTACGTATTGTCTCTTATCCAAGTTGACTGAATTGATCAGTTTTGCAACCCCTAGTAGGTTGGAAGAAGGGAGAAAATACCCCCAAGCAGAGGGCGGCAGTCAGTAAACGGAAGGGTAGCTGCTGCGCAGCGAATGACACCCCTGCAGCAACACCTCCCCTACCTGCTGCTGCAGCAAGTGAGCGGAAGGTACCAGTGAACTTCAAGAAGCATCGATGAATGAATGGATAATTACGAAAGTGATAGCTTATGATTTATTAGTGGCCCTCCAAAAAAAAGCTCAACTTCCTACAATCCCCTCTAGGAAAAAACGAAATCTCAAAATATAGTAGACGACTGCAGAGATTCAGAGGGCGGATTCATAACTGATGAGGCCCAACTGTAAACAAAGCCAGTTATTTTGTGAAAGATGAGTCTCTTCTGAATTTATGACCGATATTTAGTTGGAGAGAAATTGATTCTTTCCATGTCGAACATAATTCCTGGAAATTTGCATAATCTTCTGGGAATTATGAGAGCTTTATTGAAGTTTATTGTATAATAATCAATGAATTTGGAAATTTTAAAGGTTTAGTTGACATCTTCTTTCTTGCTTGTGTACCCAAATGATATAATATTGATCTAATAATGAATGCCTTCATATATGAAACAGTAGATTTCCATCTCAAGAGGAAAGGATCAGTAAACTCGACATACAGATCATGAAGAAAAAATTATTCAGCTCTAAATAACCCAGAATAGGTTCAATTTATGTTTTCTTGCAAAGCACAATGATTAAACATTGATGAATTTCTTGAAAAATACATACAGATCACGAAGAAAAAATTATTCAGCTCTAAATAATCCAGAATAGGTTCAATTTATGTTTTCTTGCAAAGCACAATGATTAAACATTGATGAATTTCTTGAAAAATAACGTGTTCAGAGAACTGAGCCAATTGAATGTGAAGGATCTATTATTATCAAAGATGATAAAACCGTTACACATTGTTGAAATTCATCCTCCTATTCAGTGATGATTGTTAAAGATGAATTTGGACAATAAACAATAGTTAGCATTTTATCTTTCAATAAGTGTAAAAATCTAAAAACTAAGGAATACAAGCAATTCTAGAATGCTTCTTCGCTCACCAGAGATCAACGAGAAATATGTAAAGGTGGGATTCCCATTGCGGGCATTTGCAGTCGGCTGCTCTGGCTTCAATTATAGCTTTCTCCACCCCTTACAGCCATCAGCCTTGAATTTACAACAGGGATGGCAGGCTTTTGTTGTAAATGAGGGTACTAAAGCCGTGCTTCTCCCAACTGCGAAAGTACAGACGCCAGGCGGCTGGAAGGGAGACCAGTATAGGCCGGTTGCTGGCTACTGCCGAGTCTAGTTTCTGTAGCTAAACATAGCCAAAATATCGAAATAAATCGTGTTTTGAATTCTTTTTTTGAAAACAAAGTAAATACAAGTTGACACTTATTACAGAAATGTATAAAAATAAGGAAATTCAATTAAAATATAGGTTATTTTATTGAATTTATTGATATAAATCATGTATTATTATTGTAATTTCTTTAAACATAGTTTCGAAAATATGTTTGACTTTTAAGTTAATATTCAGAACAATTTAATTATGATATGAATTTATGTTTGAGAAATTGATTTTATTTTTAGTATTATAATGGAATAATACAATAAAACTTTCTATTTTTTAAAAAATTAATTTCAAGTTAAATATATGAGAAATAGAATCATACTGGAATATTCAAAGAAAACCTAAATATTTATAAAGAACTGATAATGAAGATTATAAAATTATTTCATGGTAGCTTGGATTAAATATAGTTTAAAATATTTGCTTTTTAGTGTGTGTTTAAATTTTTATAAATTTCATTAGAATTAAAGTTTTAATGTATCGTTTTCAATTAAAATTAAATTTCCTTCCTTTTCTATAAAATATAATTTCTATTGCATCTGCATTATTTTTTTTATTTTTGGAGATTGCGCAAGAATAAAAATAATATTTTTTTATGTTTCATTCAAGCTTTTTGAGAATTTTTTTCCAATTTTCCTAATTTTTACAGATGAGAATTTCCTAGAAAAGTCTTCCTTTGTCCATTTTGTTTTGATGTTTCCGGCAAAGCCATTAATACATTGGTGTGAAGTAATTAAGAAATATATTGTCGCCAGAGCAAAAGAATCCATTGCGACTGAAAAACACAGGAAAAGGATGTCACCCTCCTTGCCTTGGGCTAAAGCGACGCTGTTGAAACAGCTTCAATAGCTACATCCTTGCAGTTGCTCGCGCTAACCTCATTATTGTAGCTTAAAGGGAAACTGCAACTTCGCCAACTGCTCCGCGTCAAACGCCCGCAATGGAATCCCACCTTAAAGCAGGGCAGAATGTCATTTTATTGTTTGAACTGCAGAAGACCAGGCTTTTCTAAAACTAGAACCAGTTTTACTACACTAATGACAAGTAGGAGAAATAATCCAGTAAATAGATAAGAGGATTGAAATCCCACTGTCATTGTGATAAAGCACGTAGTGAAGGTCATACACTTGGTACAAATAGGGCTCAAAGAATTACAGAATCAGTACCTTGTGAAGTGTTTATCATATCTGTATCATTCATAAAATTAATTGGACTTTTAAGCAGAATTGTATAGAGGGACATTGTGAAGCAGGATGTCAAATTGCAGAATGAATTGGACATGAAGTCTCCACTGTTGGGAATGTTAGGAAGAGGGTACTTGCATCTGTAAACGTGGCTCTGGACACCACAGATGCACATGAAAACCAGTGCATCAGAAATGAGGTTGTGGCAGACCAAACAGTCCTACTGATTCATCAAGAGTCACTGTCACATAAGAAGTGTTTGCTTGAACTCATGTCCATGACTGTACTTGCCCCTACCATGATTGCCTGCAGTAGTGTGAAGAATGACAGTATAGTCCTTGATAAGTTTTCCTGGGAATCAGTGTTTCACAGAGATCTGGCGAGTTACTATTTTCAACATTTACATTGCCCGACACAGAAAGAAACCACACTCAATCGTGTGGGACGTGCTACAACGCTTTTTTTTTTTTTTTTTTTTTGTGAAAGGGTCACTGATCAGTGCTAGGGACATCACTCGTCTAGTCCCATTCACTTGACTACAATTGAACTGTGTGGAGTGAAAGAAACGTAATTCTTTTTGATTAAATAAGATAAAATTCTTGGGCTGCTGCGAAATTTAAATCTTTGTCTCTCACTAGTTGTGGAATGGCACTAGCCGAATTCTGAATAGTCAATGATGAAATAAGTGAATTAATTATATTCATTAGCGTGAACATGAAGAAAATGATATTGATTCAGAATTTAGTGTATCTTTTGCACTTCAGGTAATCAAACAGCTTCATTCTTCTTACTTTGAAAATAATGTCTTACATTTCTATGGATTTTATAAAATGAAACCTATATGGAAGTCCTTGCAAATTTATTATGAAGTTTTTGTTTTGCATTCAGCCTAGGAATATCATTTTTGTCAAAATGGCAATATATACATATATTACTATTTGTTCAGCAATTTAAGAAGAACTGAAAAGATCCCCCACTGACAGTTTTTAAGATACCGTAACTATTTGAATATAATTTGTCTTGTGTATATCTCACTCCTGATTTTATTTTACAAAAAAGAAATTAAAAGGTTTTGCATACACCCAACACATGAAAAAGTACATAGCGCATGCTATGGCAGTTTCAGATATTTTGAAATTCGAATGAAGAGAATTAGCATTTCAACTCAACAATTATCGGCTTTGCTGCTTTTGCTGATGACACTGTTTGGGTAATAACATTGACACTGCACATGAGGAAACAGCTCTAGAGACCGGAAGTAGCAATAGCGAATAAGAGATTCTTGATAAAGTCACAATTATTTTCAGTTTTTTTTTTTTTTAAATCATGGTGATCTTATGATTTCAAATTGATAGAAGGGCAAGCAATAAATGAAACTGTTTTAATTTCATTACAGAAACATGGTTGCCGAAAATTCAAATATATCGTAAGATGAAGGCGAACGGTTGATTGTATAAAGAACATTGATAATTAAGATTTAAATGTATTCATTTTATAAATAAAGTGAGCAATTACAATGAATACTGAGGATTTAATTTTTTCCTGAAAAACTTTGGATTCCGAAAATCCCTGCATGTATCTCACACATGATTTTTTAACTTTAATTTTGGGGAAAAAAGTACAAGTTATATTCAAGTAAATATGGTAATGAAAATTTCAAGCTATTACACATAAAATACTAATCTGAAGGATTTTTAAGGCTTTTTATTTTTGTTTCAATTGTCAAAAGAAAGGCAAATTATTAATACAGCTGAAATGGAAAAAAAAAAAAAAAAAGTGAAAAACAGGAATAACATTCGACAATCTGAAATGTATTCAGATAAAAATAAAATCACTTTCACTGGTTATTCCTTGATATTAAGTTTTCATTTTGAATTAAACAAAACACCACATCTCCGTAACATAATATTCAAATAGTATATTTAAAATACTTTGCGAATTTTCGGGATGAAAATTATAACGCCACCCCTTCTTCAAGCGAAATGAAAATAAAATAATTCTTTGGAATAACTAAAATACAAAACAGTAATGAACATGAAACACGTTGAAACAATATATTATTTTATTTTCATTTCGCTTGAAGAAGGGATGTCGTTAAAAGTTTCATCCCGAAAATTCGCAAAGTATTTTAAATAAACTATTTGAATACAATGTTATGGAGATGTGGTGTTTTGTTTAATATAGTGAGATGAAAAGGAAGAAGTTGAAAGAAAAATTTGGAAATTTTATTTTGAATTTTTTATTTTTTGTAAATTTTGGTTTTGATTTTTAACTAGCAAATCTGTCAAGTTTTAGTTCTCACGTGACCTTTAAAAAGCTCATCCTCAATTGGAGGAACAACAAGTCTTTCATTTTAGTCATCTAAAATGAATGGTTTAGAAGTTGACCTTATGTCATGTGACTCTGTGAACAATAAAATGTAGCAATCCTCAATATTTTACCTAACGTTTGACACCTTATTTGAATTTCTGTGTCTTATGGTTTTGGAGGAATAGCGGGCAGAAAAAACAACAACCAATGTTGTTGTTTTATATATAAGAAAACATTGGTTGTTGTAATTTAATTTATAATAATAAAATATTTAATTTAGTTAAATTAAAACAAGACCATTAAGAAACAAAAGAAATATTCAAGCCATTAATTTTTTTTTATTAGATCAGGAAAATTTGAACTTATTCTAAATATATACAATTAAATATATCTAATTTCAAATATTTATTTCTGTTCTCCCCCCCCCCTTTTTTTCTGCAATTCTTGATTTGGATCTTAATAAAAAAAAAATAATTAAAATACGCAAACATCAGAAATCATGGTAGAAATCTTGACGACATGAATTCCTGCTGTTCCAAATGATCTGTAAATGACTTGAATCTGCATCACATTAATGGAGGCCACCTTAGATGATGATGAAACTGTCTTTGAAGATTTAATGATTCCTCGGTAGAAACACTAATGTTGGTAGCGCTGGCAGATTGAAGAAATACATTATGCCGTTTGTTCTCTCTTCTACAAAGCCAATACTCACCATCTGGTTATTAATTCAGCAAGAACCACAGTAATCAGGAAGGTTAAAGAATTACACAAAATCTGGAATGGTTTGAATTTTCTTGCTTTTTTTTAAATCATCTGCATCACAAAGGCAGCAATGGAAGTAGGATATAACTGAAAATCTTTCGAATTTTTAGTTATGTTGGTTCTAAATTTCTACACATTTTTCCTTTTTCTTTGCTGAACTGCTACAAGTAGCAGTAAATTTTGGAGTGACTTCAAAATTTTAAAATGTAAAAACACATGATTTTTAGTCTAAATACAAAAAAAAAGTGCCCAACAGAAACCCTATTTCTTTGAAAAGATTTTTTTCTTGCTTGACTCGGGGAAAAAATAAAAAGAATGAAGAAACAAAAAAATAATAATAACCCAGAATGAGAAAGATGCTTAATTTACAAAAAAAAAAATTATGCTTGTGATTTAAATCCTTGTTGTTGTGTATTCATTGGGAAAAGTGAAGCTGTAAACGCCATCAGCAAAAATATTTGGCAAATGTCCTGCATTGGGGATGACATTCCACGACAGTGTTAGTGTGATGTTGGAGTTACCTCTGCAACAAAGAAAAGAAAATATTCAATAAAAATAAAGTTTTAATGTGAATGAGAGTAATTTAAAAAAGGAAATAAAAAAATGCACCAAAGGTAGATTTGCAATCTTAGCCATCATCAATGCAAATCTGGGACGATACTAGCTTATCATCGAGGGAGTCTGATGATTAGGCAGAAACAGCCGTCCCAGATTCCTGTTGATTGCTCAGAGTGCAAATCTTAATTTGGTGCATTTCTGATTTGTACTTTTTTAAAATAAAATATTATTTTAACAAGTTATGCAAGTTACTTCATCGATAAAAATTTGATTTGTATGATTGGCATCTTTCACACAATGAATGTGTGAAAGATACCAATCATCCTATTAGCCTTTCTGGATCCTATTAAGAGGCTACACCCAAAGATATTGAAACCAATATCTTTGATAATGAAACCTCTGTCCACAGCAAGTCTTATAGTGCACTTATCAATTCTCAAGTAAAAAAAGGGTGTAAGTAAACAGAATGTGGGTACAATACTCATAAAAACAGCTAATTTGACTCGAAATTTATGTAATAATAGACTAATGTTAGTAAAATTGGTATTTCAAGTATGTTCATCAAACAGTGATTGTAAACAAAAACTGGTGCGACCATTTTTTTCCTGAAAAAAGAAATCGTAAAAATAATAATAATAAAAAGGAAATTAGCACTTAGTTAATGAAACCTTACTTTGTGGGAGATCAGGGATTGTGCAAATATGTTTTGATCTATGAAAACATTTGAATGATAACAGAACATTACTTTACAAACAACTTGCTAAAAAGGGAGGGAGTGATGAAATTAAAAAAGACTGTACTATGTTCAAGGTAGACGTGGAAATTTCTGAAAATGTAGGCACAAAGATTAGAATGGTGTCTGAAAGTACCATTTCTATAAGAAGACCTGCATATTTGTGTTTTTGAATCATCGGTAACTGGTAGAAGAGGAATATTGTTCTATTATTGTTGAAGAAAGTCTGACAATGACTTGCTGACGATATAGCAACAAATATGTATTCAGGAGTTTATTGAAAATCTGGAAAATACACTTGGCCATTTCAGCATAAAAAAAATTGTAATTTGCTGGCAAAAAAAAACTTGCTATGCAATGGCAGTAATGAGGCAGAACTTAAGTAGACTTACATGTTGGCATTTTACAGTGTTCTACGAATACTTGTGCAAAGGAACCAAAGGCATCCCTATACAAGAATTGAAGGGAAAACCAATGCAATGTTTATATATTAAATGTTAAAACATGAAATCGGCAATTTTGATGAATGAATTGCAATAACCTTTTTTTTTTTGGAGTTGAGACAGCAACAGATGAAATAAGAAAGCAGCATCATCATCACAATGACAACATGCAACAGTCAGAAATCTGTTTACAAGGGTTGCTCCGAAAGTAATGCCTCCTATTTTTTTTATGTTTGCCCATGATGTCAGAAGCAAATGTTGGAGGTATGGCAGTACAGTTTGAACCTTTACGCCAATATCTGTTTAATTTTACTGACGTGCACCAGGTGGCAGCAAAAAGAAAGCCTAATAAAATGGTGTCTGACGAAGATGTGCCTTTCAAGGTGTGTAATTGAATTCCTTAACGCGAAAAAAATTTCACCCATCGACATTCACAAACGCTTGCTGAATGTTTACAAAGACCAAACAGTTGATGTTAGCACAGTGAGGCAGTGGTGGTGTATTTCAACAAGGGCAATAGTGACGTGCATAATAAACCATGTTCTGGGTGACCAAAGCACAGCTGTCACACCAAACAATGAAGAGTGTCTCTATCAGCTCATCCACGCGAATCGGAGGATTACGACCAGGGAACTGTGTATGGAGCTGAATGTTGGCTTTAACGTGTTGGAAACATTAGGATACCACAAAGTTTGTGCCCAGGTGGGTTCCATGAATGCTCAAGCAGGAACAAAAAGAACACCGAATGCATTTTTGTTAGGACCTGCTCGACCAATATGAGGCTGAGTGTGATGGTTTTCTCGATTGCATCGTTACCAGTGATTCCACTATTAGCCGAAATCGAAGCGCCAATCAATGGAATGGCGACATGCGAATTCTCCAACGAAGACAATAAGTTCAAGACGCAGCTCTCCGCAGGAAAATTGAGGGCCACTGTCTTTTGGGACAGGAAGGGGGGGGTCATCCATCTGGAATTTACGGAATATGGAAGCACCATCAACTCTGACTGCTATGTAGAGACCCTGACTAAGCTGAAGGCAAGACTTTACAAAGCCAGGCCAGAGAAAAAGACAACCTTGCGACTGCAACACGACAACGCAAGGCCCCACACCAGTTTCAAAACCATGGAGCACATTGCCAAAATTGGCTGGACTGTCCTACTGCATCCATCACATAGTCCAGATTTGGCTCCTTCGGACTTTCATCTGTTTGGGCCGATGAAAGATGGACTGCGTGGGAAATGTTATCCAACTGATGACGCTGTCATGGCAGCTGTGAAAACGTGGCTCAATTCGCAGGGTCCTGATCTTTATGCAGGCTCTCATTCATCGCTGGCAAAAATGCAGAGCCAATGGTGGCGACTATGTGGAAAAATAAGTTTGTGTAACTAAAACTTTGCTCTATCGAACACTGTGTTATTTTTATCTATTATATTTTTTATGAAAAAAAATAGGAGGCATTACTTTCGGAGCGACCCTTGTAACATCTTCCAACTGATAATGGAAAATGGAAGAATATACTACTGATTTTTTTTTTTTTTTTCCAGGTGCATCATGGCAAACTTCTAGGCAGAAAGTTTATCTATTTCAAATAAAATCCACTTATTCAAAAGTAGTTAAATGATTATGGCTGAATGTTCCTTCGTTGCACCAATCTGAGCTTTTCCTCAGGGAATGTTCTTTAAAGAATAAGGAGGCTTAACATGCATGTATTAAAACAAAGAGAAAGTGAAAATAAATAAAATGCACTTACTTGCTAACATGATGAAAAGAATAAAAAACGATGGAAATAAACCTACAGTCCTATATGTTTGTGCCATCCCTGATGATGGAATACTCCGAGTATTACTAAACTGAAGATTTATTTCCATCTTTTTTATTCTTTTCATCATATTAGCAAGTAAGTGTGTGTTTTATGTATTTTCACTTTCTCAATGTTCTGTAAAGATGAGAGATGGAGAATTGAGGAAGACAATTTGAATAGAATTAATAATCAAGAGGGGTTAGAACAGCAATAAAAAAAGTCAGATTGATCCTTTAGGTGAAAGTTAACTAAGGAATCACCATCCTTATTTTCAGTGGTAATAAGCTTATGACTATAACATTTGTAGACATTTGTTTGTCTACAGCAAGAAGAAAGAATCCAGGGTAGATTATATCAAAATTCTTCAATGAATCAACGAAAAATAAATAAATTTGATTCACATGGTCTGGACCAATTCTATCAAGCATACCAGTTTCATTAAAATTTCATTTCTTGTAGGAAGAATCTAGAATGCACAGTTAAAATAAAAACATCAAATAATGAAGATATAGGAAGTTGCAGATTTTTTTGCCTAGACAATTTTATACACTTTTATTGATAAACTATAGAAAAATAATTCTTTCTTACCTAATAAAATATTAATTTAAAAGAAAATATTTTTAAATTTTTTGCACAGATAGAAAAGTAACTAGTTTCTTTGTCTTGAACAAGTACTGATGAAAGATGTAATACTTGTGATGGATTAACCTCTAATAAAAACTTAAGAGGAGAAGCTGAGTTGAAAATTTGGAAAACTTGCAAACAACAACATTTTAAAAAACACATGTATTTGTTTGGGATAAGATTATAAATGAAAAACTTAAATATCCTCAATACAAAACTTCAAATTAAGTTTTAATATAGGTTCTTACACAGAATGCTAACAATCTTTTATGAAATAGTGTATTTGAAATTTGAATTTTTTTTTCCCAAGAAAGCCAACAAAGAAAAAAAATCTGATTTCAGATTCAACATAACATAATATCTGTTCTGTTAATCCTGGACAATAAAGACCCATTTCTTAGTCGATACAATCTGAACCGGAGCAGATCCTTGTAAAAATCCAACATTAGGGAGTATCTTCCCACAAAAATTCAAGGATTTTTGATATTTAATACATAAATTTCCTATTTATTTAACTTATAACATATTTCTGCAATGTTTTGTACAAACAAATTCAAAAAAGTTTCATCAACAATGAGCTAATATTTCAAAAGAAATCCAAATTAGAAATTTGATGTCCAATAGAAAAGATCAAGACTGTCAACTTCCCGATCACTTAAAAAGATGATTTTTTTGGGGAAAATTATAGATGAAACTGAACATGGGTGCGAGGTTGGACAAAACCAGAATTTCACCCACCACCACCAAGAGATAGAAAAGGTTTTGAAATTCAAGAAGGCAAACCCCAATTGAAAGGTTTTAAATTTCAATCTTACGCAGCTAAAGAGTAGTCTGGAGATTTTCAGGAGAATGCAAATTTTTGATAATTAAAAAAAAAATTCAAAATGGTGGCTAAAAATGTCAGATATGATAAATACTTCTTGCAAGGTCTACATAGCACATTTTTCCATGAGTTGTTGTTGTTTTAATAGGAGACAGCATTTTAGAATATATCAACAGATATTACATTGAAAGAACAGGGTGTCTACAAAATCTGAATAAAAAAATTCCCTGATTTTTCCCTGATTTTATGAACAATTTCTTTTAAAATTCCCTGATAATTCCCTGATTTGTTCAACCAAAAAAAAACAATCTGTTCAACCAAAAAAAAAAAAAAAACAATCTGCTCAACCAAAAAATTCCCTGATTTCCCTGATTCTGTAGACACCCTGAAGAAATATTCATACATTATCTGATAGTCATACTTGGTTTTAAATTCTGCTCCTGCAGTACCTGGCACAACATATAATGTTAAACTATTGTGGGTGGCAGGACATACAGCCATAGAAAGCAATGGAAGAGAAGAGATCTTGGCAAAGAAAGGATCACAGAAGCCATTCACTGTAACTTGAACCTCTATTCAGAATAACAAAGTCACTGCATTTACAGTGATATCTGAATGGACCAAATTGGAACATGAGATCTATTGGCAGTAGTTGACAGGGCGCTAAGACACAGTCAAACTTCGACAATTAAATGCTAACATTCATCAAGTAAATAGATCACAGATACATACTGCGACAGGACTATTAATTGGATACTGTCACTTAAGGAAACAACTGTATATAAGGGGGATATGTAAGGAAAACCCAATATGCAAGTTATCTAATGATGAGGATGAAACTGCCTTTTATATAATTTTCAAAGGCAAAGCTCTAACCCAGGGGTGGGCAGACTTTTGTAAGGTAACGGCTACTCCAAGTATACTCCAAGTGGCGTGGTCACCTTAAGACTAAAAAAAAAAAAAAACAATCTCCAAATCGACGACCAAAAAACCTTTAGACTTATGAAATCTCATATGCGGTTACCCCAAAATGCGGATGTGGTCCACCAGAGGATCGCGATCGACGTCTTGCCCACCCCTGCTCTAACCCATGAAAGATATAAATTATTGAGAAGTAACCTAGGGATAAATTGCCAGGGAATGATCTAGTAGAAGGGTTGGTAAAAATAATAAAGGGATCTAATCTATTTGCATTGTAATTAGAATTAAAGGGAAATATAATAAGTCAAATGTTTGCAGTGTTTGGGTCCAAACCTTGTAAAAGGTTTCCAAAGAAATTGCAGCCATTAACAATATAGCTTTTTTCAGAGACTCTCGTCTTGTGATGAAAGATTTAAAATAAACAACAGGCGAAATTAGGGGCATTCCCTCTTTCAAAATATTTTGCAATGCTAATAAAGAACAGAATATATTTAAAAAAAATGACTTTCACATACTTCTATAGTCTACATGAAACAATTCTCAGAATATCTGATGCTTTGCCTTCAAAATGAATCTCACAGGAAAAAGATTTTGTGAATACGTAAGTAATACCGAATGGCCTATCATAGAAGACAGATTTTAATTTTAATACAACTATGGAAAAGATTTTTATTAGCAGTTGACCTGAAATTCTCCCCTTTCCGGATTCACAATTGCTTAGTAGTACTAGAGCTGCTACTAATTAATAATAATAATAATAACATAGTTACTGTTCGTTTTGGAAAGCGAGAACGACCACTTGCGGATGATTCTACTCCGCAAAGGGGTGATATGCTAAGATGGGCACTTTCCTAAGACTTGTTTTTCTTTTAGTACCTGTTATTTTTGCAACAGTATTTATTCTTCAAACATCACACCAAATTTAAATGTAAAAAACTACATTTAATAAGAAAAAGCAAATTTTCGAAAAGATTATGTCTTTTCTTTTTCAAGCCTAAAATAACAATAAGTTGAAGAACAATACTCCAAATTACATTAAACTCCTCGAGAAAATATTAACAATATATGAAAACAATACCATTAGTTACAATCTTTGTTTTCTTTAACATAATATATATGCTTTAACAATTTAGTTCCTTGATTGCAATATAGCATTTACTTACAATCTTTGTTTTCTTTAACATATGATACGGCTTAACAATTTAGTTCCTTGATTGTAACCTTATTATTACATTTTGTGCATATTTTATCTACAAAACCCATAATTCTCTCCCGAAAAGCGCAAAAAGAACGCAGCTACTAGTAAAGTAACACTGATAAAAAGTAAACATCCCCTCTTTATTTCTCCTCACACCTATTTTGATGAAATCGAAGGAGACCTGATACATGTGCAAAAGTGTTGAAGGCTCTCGTAAACAAAACCGAACAGTAGGAAATTTATGGACACAACCTCACATCCCTAACCATTCTTGTACACTTTTTTACACTTGGCGATATGTGCTTTGGTCCTTGACCTATCACATTTGCTGGGGAAACTCAAGTTTTGAAACATTAACATAATAATAATAATACGATCTTATGATAAACATGATACCAATGGGAAATGAAATGCTGTTTTTATTATACTTTTTTGAATGTTTCAATTTTGTCATTATCCATTTATTTCATCCATCCATTCACTAATAAAATCACTTAATTTTTAATGAAGTGAAAAAAAAAATAGAACAATCATTAATAATTTCTCTTACTTCAATCCATTGCCATCATCCCAGAAGTAATACTTTGTATTCATACTTTTATAATCCAGTACAGCATTATCACCGCGCTGAATAATTTTGTCCCAAAGAACAACTTGATTTAAAACCTAAAAAGATTAATAAAATAACAATAAGCTTTGATTCCTTGTAAGAAATGGTTAAGATTTTAAGTAAAAGAAATGTAAGAGACACTTGTAAAATCTTCAGTATATTCAAGATTGATTGATAAATTAAAATGAATATTTCATAAACAAAAAGATCATGCAGAATTTATGTTTCTAAAATGTGAATGGTGTTGTGGATGAAATTTAGTAAAGTATGTATAAATTGTGTAGAGTTATTCTCAAAAATTAAATTGATGTTTTTAAAAATAAATAAATAAAAAAATTACAAGCAGAATTAATAGTCATATGTAAAAAAACAAAACAAAAACAAAATATATTTTCTTTAGAATTAGATATGAAAAAAATGAAGATATATTGCAAAACAGAGATAGTTATAATTACTGTTGTATTGAGTTAATAACATGCTAGCCTAATGATTTTTTTTCAATTGTTCAAAAACAACAATTAATCTATTACAATTATTTACTGAAGAAATAATTCCAACTCCCTCCCTCACATTTTATCATCTTTCTATAGCACTGCCCATCATAGTTTGAAAACCACTGGATTAAAGCACTTCAAAATTATGATGCCAAAATGCAACGTCTACTGGAGGAGAAACATTTTATGGAAAAATTACCACTGTAATGCCTTCCTGTGGTTCTATAGGCACACATATAAGATGACGATGAGGAAAGAGTGAGAAAGTACAAAGGTTACGGCAGTGGAAGGCTTGAGGGTAAAGCAAAGTGCTGGGCCCGATTTTGCTTCGCTGGAGAGTTGAATAAAGTAGAAAATTGAAAATATTAAGGAACCAGGAAATAAGATAATTGTATCAAGCAAGGATGAAAGTGGGGAAGAAAACGACTGAATATTTGTAAATAAGGCAGGGGATAAGGGTTTTGCCAGTGGCTCAGGGATGATAGCGCTGGAGGGAAAAGGAGAGGCGAGCCGCCAAACAGATTGGGGAGAAAAATAAGAAACACCAGATTAGCCTATGGCGGTTATTACACACCAAAAGTGCTATTCTCTCTTCAGCTAATAAACAAACAAGTTATGCACTACTAATATTAAATTACTTAGAACTGGCTAGAATACAAAACGAAATTCAATTAAAAGAAACAACAGAAACAATGCTAAGTTGTACACACCCTGGGGTTCTCGTAGAAATCGGATCCACATCATACAAAACAAAATAACAGGCAACTAACACTGACACAGTTACGACAATGGTGTCATAAGGTGACTATTACAGTGTCCATCTAAGCTTGTATACAGTCAGTAGGGATTTCCGAACTGAAGGTAGAATATCAATATCCAGCCAGCACAGCCTGGGAGGTGGGAATCGTAGCACTCACGACTGGAAGGAAAGGTGCACTTGGAGTGATCCAATATTGTTTGGATCTTGTTATCCACCGCTATTGGAACTGATGTTTTAACAATACAAACCCCTCAGTCATTTGTCCCACCAAATAGCACTTAGGTGAGCTTCTAGAACTCCGGCTGCCTTTCACTTTGTAAGAGGGAAGGAGTTGAAAACTCATCTACACGCAACAAATTTCCAGTGAAACAAATTATTGGCAAGTCCCGCTCTCCAAGCAGGCCCCAACTAATCTTGGGCAGAATCAAGCCAACCAGACTTCAGTTGTTGACACAGTAGCTGTTATTTCCCAACTGGCGCAGGCATTTGAAATCAGCTATGTATCCTGCCCTTCGTGGACTCTTCCTTAACTCTCTTTAGTTTGTTTCCACAAGTCTGCACTGTTTCCCTTGAATGATATCACCAAAGAGAGCAGATGTCGAAGAGCAGATGACTCCTACCTGTCAATGACCGCATCTGTTGACACTTGTCCACAACCGAAAAACAGTAGAAACAAAAGGAGGATGGCTATAAAAGAAAGCTAAAAGAGAAATGGAAAAGCAATAAAAGCAACGGAGAGGCCGAAATGGGAAAGAGAAATGGATTAAAATGGATGCCATCTGAGAGGGTTTGGTGCGGGAGAATCCCAAAACACATGGAAGACACCTGTTGAAGAGGACAAAAGGAGGGACGCAATAAGCTATTTAAGGCTTGAACCATAAGTTCAGAAATAAGATCTGAAAATAGTTTTCTGAAAGTTAGGTCTTACAAAGAATGATGAAATATGGAATAGGATGTGAAGGTGGATGTAGAAAGACCTGGATTGTTAACCACCAGAGACTGAATCTGGAACCTCCAAACCCATGGATAAGTGCTTCTACTGTTTCAGCTTCTTGAAGCAATAAAGTTTGTTTGTAATTTTTTTGAACCAAAATGTGAATAGTTCTTATCCTTTTATAGCTTGTATTAAAAGTTCCAAAGAACTTTAGTATAAGTTTAGAACAAGCTATAACAGATCCTAAGTGCTAAGAAATAATTCCTATGCTCTTTGCAGTTCATAGTCTAACTTGGACATGTTTTGCTGTCAAAAACAGATAAATTATAAATCAAAATATTCAGCTAAAAAAAAATAAAACAATGGCACCAAAATTTTTACCGGTTGATCTCTAGGTCAAAAGTTACAAGCTTTTAAAAATCTCTGAAAACAGGAAGTGATAGTTATGACACGAGCAGTGAAAAGTGAAAGACTTTCACTTTAAAAATGGTCAGTATAAGTTTGTATTATTTTAAAGATGTATTTAACATTTTAATACATTTATTAAACATTCACATAATACTTTTAAATACAGTAAACTTTGTTGAATGATATTTCATCAAAAAACATTCAAAACAGAGCAATTCATACCAACCTCATTTGATTACAGACAATTTTTGAGAGAGAAATTCAAATTATCATTCTATTACCAATGTGCAATTTTGAAGATGTTTAATGAAATCTTTAATTTGTCTGTAGAAATATACATCTTATGGTTGATAGATAGGTGTGCATTCCAGTGAAATCGCTTTGAAAGTTTATTTTATTTACATTCTTATTTTAGTAGATTTCTTGCATTTTCCTAATTGTTAAAATAAAAATATGAGAAGGGAAAATAAAATACTATTTCAGGGATGACGTAAGTTTATTCGGTTTTCTCTCATAATTTTTCACCAGACATTACCCTGTTAAATTTTGGGAATCATTGTTTTTCTTTTCTGTTTACATCAGATTTTCCAGTCTGTCATCAAGTGCCACTGCTTGTCCTATACATCTATCTACAACAAATCATCTATAGGGATTCCCCACGGCATCCTCCGCCTCATTGGACTTTTTCTCTGATTATAAAAACTAATACTTTGTAAGCAATCAATTACTAGAAGAAGCTTCTACAAGTTTAAGCTGAAACTATAGTCGTCTGTATATTATTTGTAATTAAATGCTCTTCAACTTATTCAGGTGTCCCGGCTTAATTTTTTGGCAGTTTAATATGTTTGGATGATGTTTTGCATAAATATCTTAGTCTAAAAGATTCAAAATCTAAACAGGTCTAAACAAAATGACTGAATATTTAAATGCAAGCTTGATATTTATCAGTGGTTTAAGTTGGCTGTCCAAAAAAATTGACACGTGTTTCACGAAAACAGTGTAAAGGTATTCTAGAGATCAGAAATATATACAATAGATGCTACTTAAAAGTCAGATTACAGGTTATAGTACATTATATATACAGACGATTTACGAAGATATTCAGAAACTTCGGGAGCTCATTCTACATGTAAAAGTAAAGAAAAAAAAGTTATATAAACATAGGTCCGGAAATGCTTTGGTATCGAGTTATGGCTAGGGAAAGATTTCGCCCATAATGTAGTACAACAATACACACTTGGACTACACCTCAGTTGTTAGCTCTCACAATAAATCAAAACAATGCAATTCATATTATTGTTGAACAGCTGTTATTGTGTTGCCAACTTTTTTGTAGGTTCCACGTGGGATAAGCTTCAAACCACTGGGAGATACAGTTCTGCAACATGTTTCATTCGATTGTTCACGTCAACAATCATACGAAACCACTGATTTCACCCCTTAATTTACCTTCCCAGACTTCCACCAAGTCTTCATTTCACCCAGGGTACTACATTATGGGATTCTCTTCGCTAGCCGTAACTCGCTACCGAAGCATTTCCGGACCTATGTTTACATAACTTTTTTTCTTTACTTTTACATGTAGAATGAGCTCCCGAAGTTTCTGCATATCTTCGTGAATCACCCTGTATATATTATATATACTAGGATTTCCTCCTTAATTAACATTCATAAGTGTGATTTAAATTTGACAAAGATTCTTACGTTATTGTCTGTTTTGTATTCAGCAGTCATGTAGAGAAAAAGTTGCTTGGTGTTCCAATTAAATAAGTGACCTAAATTTAAAATCTGTTAAGAAAAATACTCCACAAAAATTTAATACAAAAATAAAGCTAACAACATCATACTGAAATCAAAGTTCCTTAGAATTCCAAAATTTAATAAATAATTAGAATTTACCATTGATGATTATAGTTTTCACGTGTGATGCTAGACATGATAAAATCAACTTGCGAATGAATTAATACAGAAATTTCAAATCTTTTGATTTATTCCTAATTAATAGCTTTTTAAATAGCATAATATAGACAGGATTCAAACTACTTGAAGCACAAAACTCTGGCTACATAGTTAATTTAAGCAAAATTCAATACAAATTCTACATAAAAATTTCTAACAGATCTAATTTGGTAGAATAGTGTTTATCCATCATTTCATTCACTAAACAAGTTAAAATCATTCTTGTAAAAAGAGGGCAAAATAAAAATTTTATCGAGTTCTATTGCAATAGGATCTAGTTCAATTGTTTAGAGAGCAAAAAGATTTGATATTGAGAATAATAAAATTAACTGAAATCTATTATTTTTTCGATAAAATGCACATCTTGAAACAAATATTCAAGTCTATTGTCAGAACACTACACAATATTTTGGCTTCTAATAGTATATCAATTTATTATTCTTAGTTTTAACTATGAAATTTAACTCCATGAGAAAGGAGTAAATCCCAAATATTAAAAAAGGTTATTAACCACAGGGCACAATTAGCAAGACTAGTTCCTTTTAGATGCTAGTTATTCCATATTAAGTTATCATTAAAAGTAATCTATTTTGGCAAGTTCCAGCTGTAATTCCAATAATTGAAGGAAAAAAAAAATAAAGTTGAAATTTGAATGGTCGATAGATGTTCAGTTAAGTGAGCAAATTAATTGGATTTTGGAACACAAAGATCTTCTGCTTTCTTTACATTATCTTCACTTCGGAACATTGATGACTATAAGTTACACATTAAAGTCTTAATATCAAAAACAACTCTGCATTTAATCATCTACTGCTAGCATCAACCATCTTGCTTCAGTAAAATAAATGGTAAATAGTAAATATTTTTCATTATTAGGTGTAGTATTTCAACACCATTAAAATTTCAAATAATTAAGGCTATGATAGGTTAAAAAAACTTACTTTTCATTACCGTTCTAAATTATATGTCAGAATGTGGACTAAACAGCAATGGTTTACAATAAAAATTTTAAATCTTTCTGAAATATGCTGTCAATTTTATGGAATGGTTCTATCATGGCCTCAAAGCAGAACATCAAGCGACGGTGCGACATTGTCACAGAACGAAAATGAGGGCTGCAGAGCTAGGAACAGACAATCATTGTCTATACCTAAGATGTTCAAGACAAGACAAACAAAAATTTAAAATAAACATTAACATAAACATAAAAACAAAGAATTGAGTCGGTCAATGCAAGAACGTCTTAAGTCTATGTAACTTTATTTTGAGATAAATAAGAAAAACTGTCTGGATTCGTTGCTTGGGATGTTATTTCTGTCACTGTTGTGTAATGCCAGCCTCAACAAGGCAGCTGCAATGGACTTAAAACGTTGTTGCTCCGTATATACCGCAGCACTGATGCTTCAAGATACCTAAAAAACTTTGACCTGGAATTTTTATAATTTGGACTTGTGACGTTCTTGCATTGACCGACTCAATTGATCATGTGTAAATTGCTTACTTATTCACCTACAAAACCTCTGATTAATTTATTACTAAAACGCCCACACCCGCAGAAAGTTTTTTGTCTTGGCATCAACAGTTGCAGAAAGATAAACACTCTGCCTTGGGGTATCATGGAAATTTACTTAGCTGTTAAATTAGATAAAGTGAAATCAATGAATCTACTTTTAAGTGAATCAGCTATTAGTAATAGATGAAAAGGATATCAGAATGCAAATCAAAAGTTACAAAGCCCAAATCATTCTTCTCCCTTGATGCACTATAATCAGGTACATTTTTCCTGTGAAAATAAAAAATGATAAAATTAAATTTTGTCTTTTTTTTTTATATTAAGTTATATGCAAAAATATACATACATGTATACAAATACATAAATGTGCATACATATCTGAACACAGGGGAAGACTAGACAACAACCAAATGAGTAAAAAAAAAAAAAAAAAACCTTTTAGAGCTGGTGATCTGCTAGTGCAGTCATAATTCAATCATAGTAGAATTTTGGTTATCGGAACTAAATAGAAGCTTTAATCCCCTTTTTTACTAGGAAAACTGGATAAATTTAGATACTTTAGTAATAAAATCAATAGGAAAAGACAACTTTTCGCAATGCATCATCAAATCTAGAATATCAAACCAGTTATCTCACTGCACTTATTGATACAGGTGCAATAATTCAGCTTATAACAACAATGACAATAATAAAGCAGCACAGTTAATAGAGATATCAGTGGAGCCCTAGATAATCAAGGTTCAACTGTAACATTTAATCCATTTTGACATTTGGTAGTGTCCTCTTCACATACTAATCCACCCCGGATTACTTATATAAATATTATAATATATAATAAGAATAAAAACACATTTCTTTTGTTACAAGATTTTGCTGGATTTTGCATGTTTATTATACTTGAGGTAATTGAATTAAAATTATTTTAATGGGTGTTTTGAAAACATCTTATTAAAAAGTGAAAACAAATTCCACATGGCACACGTAAGTTAGGTTAAACATTAAAAATTTATAAAACATTACAAATACAAACAAGGGAGCTATTGCATTCCT
>JAFIDM010066098.1:56402-80543 GCA_023159025.1 Thereuonema tuberculata
AAAAAAAAAAAAAAAATACGGGTCTCATAAATTTGTTTCTAAAACTTGGAAAAAAAATCAATCTCAAATTCTGAGATATGATAAAAAATGGACTAGTTGATTTGACATGGAATGACCCACCAATGAATTCAGCTTCACCGGATTCCAGACAACTCCAATACAGAACACATATGAAGTACCAATCAACAACTGACTTCAATGTCAAGATAATATAGGCTACATAAAATGAGAAATTGTATATAAAGCATAATTTGTAAAACCAAAATCTCTTCAGGCCAATGAAGCATTTTAGTTAAGGAATGCGAAAGTTCCCTTGTTTGTATTTTAATGTTCTATAAATTTTTAATTTGAACTTAACTGATGTGTGTCATATGGAATTTATTTTCACTTTTTAATATTTGAGATAGGTACAAAAAGAGCTTTTAGCTCCGAAAGTCATATCTTCCAAAATCCCGTTCAATGTTTGGTTGAAATACAATTATATGATGCTACAGAAATAATACAAGAGATTGGAGAATTACTTAAAAGGAATTTATAAGAAAAAAATTGTGGTTTTAATAAAAACAAGAAAGGCAGTCCAGGCTTTAAGATAAAAGTTATTTGAAAATTGAATTTTTATAACGGCTCCAGGTACTTTAGAGCTTGCTTTATGGACTGAATTCCTTTCATCACAATGCTGAAGAACTTGCATACTGCAATTTTTTTGCCACGAAGGCGTATTTGAATGGACAAATTCTTTCAATACAGTTGCACAGACACTAAGACTTAGGCTAATAAAATATTCTGATTGGGTCTGCAGAAATACTGATTAAGATACAAATGATCTGATCTCCTAGGATGAAATCTGCTTTTTTTTTGGTACTGAAGTTTCATGTAAGCAAATCAAACATTGTGCCATGAATATCATATGAAAGCTTCTTGCTTAGCTTCAGGTTATTACGGATCAGAAAATGAAAGGAATTTTAGATTCTTGATAAAAAAGGAAGGCCACCATTTAAAAAAAAAGTGAGAATTATCCTTCTTCTAAGTAAACTATTCTTCAGTATGTTTAGGTTTTGAATCCCAATTCAAGCAGTCCCACATTATTAACTAGTATTCTGAACAATAAAATTAATAAATCTTTTGGAATTAAGGTACTAGATTCCTTTTTTTTTTTTGTATTAAATTTGTATTTTGATCATTTTGGGGGCACTCGGGTAACACCTGGCTCTATTTATCCTTTCATGCATTCATCGCTTTTCTCAAATGTGATTGCCAACGAAGCTCATTTTCTTTGAGATCGTTCTTATCGAATAGTAGAGAATTTTCGATAACAAATTCAGAAAAAAATAGTGATTTTAGCTCTAAATTAATTTTAGATAAAATCGCTATTTTTTTTTACCTATTAAAGTTCTAGCTAGAAGGAAAAAATCCATACCGGATGACGATAGATTGAGATCCAAATCGATATTTTCAAGATCGTAGATTTATAAGTTTACATTTTGATATTTTTTTTTTTTAATAAATAAACCCATAAACAATTTTACTCAACCCTAACCAAATAAATCACTTCCGAAAAGAATTTAATATCGTGTTACTTAAATCTAGTATCCGTGCATTTGTGCTCCGTTTTTACTTACACAACAGATTTTACAGTACTTATGGACACTTTGGCTTTGTATTCATTAAATGCAGTTGACAAGAAACAGCAAAATGTTAATCCTGCTAAAACACTGAGCGTGAAGGCAAAGATAGAATTAGCCCTTGACAATACTGTATTCATGTTTCTTTAGATATTCGTTGCTACTTCTTATCAACGTGCAACTTCGACCGGAAGTGATGGAGGCATTGTAATTCGCGTGAAATCTCGTTGACTGATTTCCGGCGAGATCTGACTAAGCAGACAAGTCAGAAAAGCCGAATAATCGTAAAATGTAGATAAGGATAAACTCCCACTATGGGGCATCTTTTAACTGTACTTATTGAAGGAACAAATTATTACTTCGGAATGGATGCCTAAGTGCCCCTGATTTTGAAACATGTTTATTGTCTCGTATTCTTATCTATGTAAAGTTATATAAGTAGCCAACTGATTAAAATTAAAATCGAAATTTAAACTAAGGTTGCCACCTCAGAACTAATTCTCGCCCGGAGACGGTGACTAACCCCCCCCCCCCCAAACAAAAAACTGATGCATACATATGCAATTTTTTTATTTATATAAATTAACAAATTCAGAACTCACATTCCTACAAATTAAGTACAATTCTAATGATTACAGAGTAGTTCTTTAGTGTTTCTAATAATATAGCTTTCTTGGATTTTCTTTAATTTTAAATCTTTTTCTTTAAACATAATTTTAACATTTGGATCCATGATGTGCTCTAATTTCAAACAATGTTCTGCAACGTCGGAAATATCTGAATTTTTACTTTTCAACGCTCTACCGTGTTCTAATTATAATAAATTTGAGTATTGTTTTACAAATTTATTTACATTTTTATTATTTATATATACATATTCAATTTTACTTACACAAACCGGAGAAATAATAATTAAACCCGGAGCCCGGAGATAACTCACTGAAACCCTAAGTCTCCGGGTCAAACCCGGAGAGGTGGCAACCCTAATTTAACCACTTTATTTTCAGTAATAGTCCAGGCAACGAAGGAAAAAAATAGGGGAAATAATTCGTGTAAAAGCCAATTTTGGCACAGTTGTAGGGGAAGGTGTCCTGAACAACATACTATATAAAAGTACTGATGGATGAGGATGGAGCTAAGGGGTGGGTGGGGTTTAAAGGTCCCTTTTTTCACTTTTTCGTGAATAACTAGAAAACTGCGGTCTATAGCAAAAAATGTCCATATACTAAATTAATCTACATAAAATTCTCTACAAAAAAGGTCCTATACACTTTTTCGCTGGGATGTATACTTAAGGAGATATGGAGGGGGGAAATGGACAATTTTGAAAAAATGTTTGTTTTGTTGTTAAAAATGGCACGTATATTCCTCAATATGAAATTCACATTAATTGTCGAAGTCCTAATTATCTTCGAAATCGAAACTATCGTCATCGTCGACGGTGTCTTCGATGAGGGCTCCGTTAGTGCACGAGCCGAAGCATACGCCGCAGACACTGGAGCAGACAATGCTTGCTTTCCGGCACCTGCAGCGCACCCCACATCCAGTCGAGCATCGGCAAAATATGGTGTTGAGAATGGAGTCAGGTGCCACAGGATCGTTGGTTGTCATCGGCGGTGGGATACCATTGTCTCCCCTGGCCTAACCCCATTGGGTGGGTGGTAGGGGGTTGCCGAGCCATTGTTGTAGCTGTAAGAAATTAATAAGACCAACGTAAGTATTTAGCTCAAATAGATATTTGTAATGAAAACAAAACAGTATTTGACAACGATATGTAAATAGATATACCTGTAGATACACTCTGAATCAGTGCTGCTTCGAAGCTCCTCTGGTAGGAGGAAGAGTGGCCATATCAGATTTCGGCTTCGTCGATGCTCTCAAAAAAGCCGAGTACCGGAGTTTGTTGAGGTTTTGTTCGTGGGCTGGCGCTTGCTTCTCTTCAGCCTGTGCAATACCTCAGGTAATGTTGAGGAATCAGTGAAAATGTCTGAGATTTGTTGTGTCAGGTCAGGTTTAGCTGTGAACAATTCCCACTTTGCTCTTCCCATGGATCGTCGAGGTGGTGTCGCATCCGGAGACGCTGTGAAGAAGGAGGATCGTCTTGGCAAATGGGAGCTGTTGAAGTTGTGGCACTGAAAACAATTTGGTCTCCACCTTCCCACGGCCTGGATTCATAAAGAACACGTTGGTAGATGGTGGAGCCAATCCTAAGAGGAGGACTGTCAAGGACTGCAACAGTTGGATGTACAGTAGCTTTATCCAACCCACACCTCGCAATAGTGCTATCAGCATCATGCATGATCAGTTGCAACAGTTGTTTCAATCCCTGCTGCTGTCATTTTCTCGGTGAGGAAGTTGATCAGTCTTGTTTTGTTCCTTTCATTGGCGAAAAACTGCTCCTGTTGAACTGTGATGATCGTGCTTTCATTACAGATGTCAACCGAAGTTTTTGTCAGCCCTCTTCGCTTCTGCTCTGCTCGTTTTGTGCTGTTGACATCACTGTAACTATCAAAAACCACCGTACAATGTTGACCGTAATGTTTCTGTACGTAGGCAATGTACTGATGGCAAATTGAAGAAATGTTTGAGGACGGTTTCCACTTCATGTGGTTAAGAAGGAAACCATCATCTATCACATTCGTGCTTTAGGTGAGATCGAGAGTTACGTTGTTCTTTAAGCTTTAAGTTGTTCTTAAGTTGTTAAGCTTTAATTTGTTCTTCTGGCAAAACATAGTAGAGGGATGACTTCTTCCCCTTTCGCATTCCAACCTCGAGGAACAGAGCCAGGGGGAATGAAGTTAATTCATAGGTCAACAGCTCTGCCACATCTTCGTCGCTCTTTTTTTGCTGCGACAGTTCTTTGCAAAATTGTCAGAGAGTTAACAGTAACTGTCTCACCATTCATTTTAACGATGATGATAGTTTAGATTTCGAAAATAATTAGGAATTCGATAATTGATGTGGATTTCATTTTTAGGAATACACATGCCATTTTTAACAAAAACATGAATTTTTTACAAATTGTCCATTTCCCCCCTCCCTCCATATCTCCTTCTGTATAAATCCCAACGAAAAAGGGTATAGGACCTTTTTTGTAGAGAATTTTATGTAGAATTATTTAGTATATGGACATTTATTTGCTTCAGGATGCAGTTTTCGAGTTATTCACAAAAAAATGAAAAAAGGGACCTTTAAACCCCCACCCACCCCTTAGCTCCACCCTCACCCATCAGTACTTTTAGTATGTTGTTTAGGACACCTTCCCCTACAACTGTGCCAAAATTGGCTTTTACACGAATTATTTCCCCTATTCGGCCTTTTTTGGTCTTCGTTGCCTGGACTATAACTTTATACTCCCCTCCTCGCATCAGTGTGTCCCGTATTTGAATTTGGAAAAGATGATGAGATTACCAAAGTGTAAAAAAAAATTATGGGCTCCTACAAAAGTTTTCCAGAGCAAACTATTTTCATCAAAATCAAAGAGGGTTCAAAATATTTTGTAAAATATTATTTCTGTAAAATTCTGTAAAATATCTGAATTAAAAAAAACCAAAAAAAAATTAACAATAATCATAATAATAAAGTTATTTGCCTAGACATTTAGGCTACAGGGTATTCATAATTCCATGACGTTACAGCTCGGCGGCGAAAAAAAGAATATCTGACCCCGTTTGAAAAAAAGAGTATCTGATATCAAATGAAAGACAAACTAATCAAGGTTCTTGTTTTTTTTTTTTTTATCATAAATTTTCTGTGTCCACCTTTTGTGACGTGGCAGATATCCAGGCGGTAATTAATTTCTTACCGTACACGGTGCAGCATATCATTGTCGATGGTTGCAAATGGTGATACGATGTCACGGTTCGGTGAGTTTAGGAATTGGGAAACAACAGGGCATTGAATCGTAATTCTTTTCGTTCCTGTTTTCATTCCGGTTCACTGAAACATAAAATTTCGGTTCGAGTTCAGCTGCACTCCGACCGAAAACATAGATTTTTGCCGGTTCAGTACCTTGGTGCTGCGGTTTGGACCACATGGCGACAGGTATGAGAATGGGGGAAATTGATGAAAGTTGTTAACCATAGAAAAAACCCCGTCGTTCGCGTATACTTTAAAAGAGAAGAAGGCTCATTCCATTTCAATTCAACAAATGCAGTGTGGATCACCATTTTTTATTTTGATGAAAATTTGTGTGTGCATTCTAACTACCTCCTAGACCTTGGAAACGTCTTTGATACATTTTTTTAATCATATCTTTACATTTAACATTTCAACAGGCCGTAATACAGGCCATGTCAGGGTAGATGGCCAGTGAAAAGCAAGCTTTCTTTCTCTTGTTTTACACGTACCATATCGCCTTCCATCACACGGAAAATTTACACTTCTCAATTGTCATCATACCTTTTATTTACGAATAAAATAGCATTGATTTAAATAAAAATCATTTATTCAATGCATCGAATAGATGAAAGCATGTTTTTAATTGATTAAAATAGGAAATATTCATTTGTTTTTCATCGTTTTGTATTTCTTTATTTTTCAGTTTCGATAGTTCTCGTTAAATCTCGACCATTCCACGATATGTTTTCGAGATTCCAATCGCTCGCCGATTCAAATTTTCAGGCTGAAATTCTGTAATGATTTTTATTTCTAATGTAACGTTTTCTGAAAGCATCCACGAAAACATAAGGAAAAGATGACCTCCGTACATGTATATCGTTTTTGTAATCGGTAATTTCGAATAAATAGATTAGAATAAATCGATTGGACTTCAAGTTCTACAATTCGTCACCAGGAGCGCTAGTGTCAGATGGTGCCATCGACATTGCTCGCCATCTCTTCGAAAATGGGACAGGGTCTATATACGGCAATGTGGTCGCCATCGCTCATGGCGAGTTGATGGAGACCTTTACGGCAAGCTTATGGCCTGTGAAATAGTACATGTAAAGCGGCCTTACGAAGGGGTCAGAATAACAAGCCAATTTTTTTTACACAAACAGTACCCATCGACTTGTACAGTATTTAAGAAAAACAAGGTAATTAATGATTTTAGACAGTGTCAAAAGCAAAGCGGTCCCATAATATACACAATATATTAATTATTAACAAAATAATTAAAAGCAAGAGCATATAAATGCAAGACCGTTCCTTTATGTAGTACATGTTAGATGTTTGTTAGATGAATTTTGACCAGAAAAAAATAGGCTTTGCTTTGAGAAAATTTCAAATTTGGTAATAACACACACAAAAAAAGATATTTTTTTTTTTATCTTTCAAATGAGGTATGACTGAGCCTTGTAGCCATAGGCGAAATTAGGGGGGAGCCGGGAGGGAGCCGGGGGGGGGGCCGCCCTAGAATGGCCATGGCCACCCCCAGAAAAATACATATTAGTATAATTATTTTATATTTTAAATATAAAATAAAATTAAATTAAATATTTTTTAACTTATTGGCATTGTATGCATTATTTGCAACAATAAGAATGCAATTATTCGAATGTACAAGTTTAAATTTTAAATTTCACCGCTTTTTTTCCCAAACACACGGCCTGCCCCCTCCCAAGAAAAATTCTATAGTTACGCTTCTGCTTGTAGCTTTGACTGGAAGAAAGTTACAGCTCAAAAGAAAAAGTTCGGAAATACCATTTTTTGCTTTCGGCTGTAGCATAAAATTATCTACATGTGAAGGAGTAAATTTTTAAAAACTGTACCAGACATTTCTAAGGTCTAGAAGGTAGGTAGAATGCACACACAACATTTCATCAACAAAAAAAATAGCGATGCAAAAAATTATTTAAAAATTTATTAAATAACATGGAATGACCCAGAACTGAAATGAAGGAGTGAAATAAATATCGGTTTTCGGTTTTAGTTCATGTTTAGCTTTTTCGGTTGGGGTTCAGCCAACGTCGTTTTAAAAACTTGTTTTCAAGATGGCGTTGGTTCAGCTCCACTCCGACCAAAAATATCGGTTTTTTTTTTTCCGGTTCAGGTTTAGTTCCAGTTCGATGCCTTGGAACAAACACTTTGCCTCTCCTCCAAAAAAAAAAAGGAAGTCTGAGGGCGATGTGCAGCAAGCTTTCGTTAATTTTGAAGGTTGTCAAATCTCTCCTCAACCAACATTTTCTGTGCCCCAACATTCGTTAGGGGCTTAACAGTCCTTAAACCGCTGATGAGTTGTAAAATTTTAGCGGCAGGAATCTAATCCATGAAATCACTCGACAACTTCCATCAGCCACCGCGCCGTTCAAGCTGGCCGTTCAGTTTTTCCAAGATGGCCCACGTCGCGTCGGCTCCGACTGAAGCCGACTCCTGTGATTTTAACGATAAATTAGATGTATTTTGTTCTATGAAAAGTTTTGAAAACAACATTAAATACGTTTACTTCCATTGAAGGTTCTTGCCTTGATAATTCTTGTCATCAAGAAAAAAAAAATTGCCCACGTGTTTTTTTTCTTCTCCATGGAAGCTGCCATTTTGAAATGACATTTAAATGTTATTGACCAATCATATCCAGTTTTAGAAACACTGTAGATATTAAGGACAGAAGTCCTTTGTCAAATTGTATTTGGTATGCATACATTTTTATTTGAAGATTGGTTAAGATTAACGACTCAATTGACAATTGACTTGACAGAACGTTGGTGCACACTGCCCTGAAGGAGTCAGATCTGATGACCTTGGGGGCCAGCGGAGTAAGGCCTGATCACCATCGGCCTCTCACCTCTGAGTCCCGAGTTCGGTTCTCATGTGGGTTTCGTGATGGTGGACGATCCGCGCTGGGCAGGTTTTCTCGGGGTTCTCCCGTTTCCCCTGCACTTCTCCCACCATACTTTCTCAGTCTTTCTCTCCATCTGTCCATATTTCCGTGGGATAGTACAATAGACCTCTGGTCGCAGTGCTTGGCTTCTGCCACCCACCTTCATTACATACATACATAGGTACATACAAAAGTATGTCACCTCTTCTGTTGCTTACTCGACTTCCCCATTCAATAGCCCACGCATTAAAATCACCTGCGATGACCACAGGCCACCGATCTTATACCTAATATTGCAACATGGATGGAAAGAAAGCATGGTGAGGTGGATCACTACCTGACTCAGCTATTAAGTGGCCATGGTTGTTTTCTAGCGTACCAGAAGCGCTTCGGAATTGTCGACAGTGCGTCATGTCCACGACTTGCCAGTTCTTGGACGAGGATGTGGAGCATGTCTTCTTTGTCTGCCCACGCTTCCACGAAGATAGAAATGAGCTGGAGAAATCCCTTCGACAGCGTGTGACTCCAGAGAACATCGTTGGCTTGATGACTATCTCCCAGGCTAATTGGACGGCAGTGGCTGACTATGCTGCTACTATTATACGGAAACTTCGTATGGCTGAGAAAATCAGTTGCGAAATGATATGTGAGTCGGACTTTTAGTCATTCTGCCCTACGCGATGTAGTACCTGCCGGTGGTTCCGTGTAGGGTGTATTGGAAGTCGGACGTAGGGTTTTAGTGAGTAGTAGTCTTTTATGACTGAGTCTCACATTACCAATTCCTTGGTATGCGTAAATGCATTTCCCCCGTCCTTAAAAAAAAAAAAAAAAACATACATACATACATACAAGGCCTGATCACCCCTGGATGTGCCCTAGCCAATGTTGGGCCATCTTGTCGTTCAGACAGTGGCGAATATAGAATACGTTTTTTTTTTTTTTTTGGGGGGGGGGGGGAAGTTTATTGTATGGTTAAGCTAAGTAATTTTAAGTCGACACCCCATGATACTTTATATCAGTTTTGCTGTTAATATTCAGAGGGTAATTTGCACTGAATGCCTTGAACGCTGAATTCATTATTGCATAAATGCATGATTCATTAAAATAATTAAGATTACGGTACTTATTTTTTTCTTTATCTCTGTCTTGCTCTGCGCAGGCGCGAAAACGCTTATAAGATCCCAAGCAACCAAGAACATATATATGTATATAAAAAGAAAGAAATGAAGCGTCCCTAGGATCAATGTAGAAAGAAACTCCACTCCGAATTGTGGAGGTCCTACAGTGAAGCTCATTCTTTTCTTATGGGGCAGCGATATTGATATGGATTGATTACATTGATAAAAATAATTCCTAAAATTTTTAATTCCTACAATTTTAGTAGATCATTTTTTTTAATTTATGTATTTTATTTTCTTCTTTACTGAAATTTATTTTAATTATTGTATTTATTAATTAAAATATTTATTAAAAATAATTGTTATTTAATATAAATGAATAATATATTAAAACTAAATTAAATAATTATTGATTTATAAAATATTTTTATTAAAATACAAAATTAAAAATATTTATACATTTTTTTTTTTTAAAATTTGAGGCATAATCAAAATAAACTAAGATAAGTAGTAAGTAACTTCCCCTCAAATTAATCTCCAACATTGTCCACCGTACGTTGACAGGATTTGGGAACTGCTGTCTAGTCATCATTCTTAACGAAAACGCCACATGTCACATTGCAGCTCCTTCACAGGCTTTGTTACGTCGATGGGGGTGGGAAGTGTTGGAATACCTTTGGGGTATTCGCCAGACCGGAATCCATGCGACTTTGATTCCAGATTTTAAGCTGCATTTGAGTGGGAAATGATTGTGAACAAAGATGAAATTTTGACGGCGTTTCGGCGAGAGGTCACAGCAGCCAATGGTGTTCTCCGTCTTCCCAAACGCTAGCAACGTACGGTGGACAATCTTGGATATTACTTTGAAGAGTGGTAGCAATGTGTATTGAGCATTCCTGTGTTCCTTTTTCTTCCTCGGCTACACTGCCTTGCCTTATTAAAACGATGATTTCCAAATCCGTATTTGCCACTTGGCCCCATGACGTTCCTTCACTGAACAGACCACGTTATTGGTGTCAATCAGAAGAACATCAAAAAGGCTTTCAAACGTGGAATTGAAGTTGTGTCGCATGTTTGGCAGATAAAAAATAGTTGCCATGACTTCCATAACGGTCGATGTATATAATTTTGTTTTAAAATATAGCTAAAGCAATTACAGGAATTTTATGAAAAAAGAGAATAAACTAAAGTCCTCCTAGCGAAAGAATGACTCTGACCTTGAACTACAACAATGATCTCTTAATCATTCCAGGACTGAAGTTTGTATAGAGAAACTATTCACAATCGCCAATCAGAAGCCAAGCACTTTCCCGCCATAAACACTGACAATCGATTCAAATTCTACTATTGCGACATCTGGTGGCCACGGTCGTTCTTTGGTTTGCCCGGATATAATTTTAAAAATTTAGTTTTTTTATTTACATTTATAAGAAGAAAATTAAAATATATTAATTACAAAATTAAAATATAATTATTACAATATCAAATCAAGCTAAGTATTAGTAACATTAAAATTATACATAAACCAATGTATAATATACATAAATCTTATTCTTCACTGCACAAGAACAAAAAAGAAAACATTATAAATCAATTTTAAATTAAGTTGAATCAGCCAATAAATCTTGGGAGTTTTTAAAGGTTACTTGATATCTTCTTTCTGTAATTAAATCTGACGCTGTTGAAGAACACACTGTGAAGATTAATAAACACCAAGAATTTATTGAGTATTAGACTTTTTCAAATGCTCTGAAAAATATCTATAATGCTTTTTCATAAGTGAACTGTTTACAGGATTGTGTGTAAATAAGAACTTGAAAATGCCAGATTTAGTAGCTCTAAATGGTCTAATATTACTTGATTTTTTTTTTATTTTCATGAAATAATCAGAAATGAGAAATAAATAATTTTTTGGTATTTCGACATTGTTAAAATCAAGATCACTAAAATTTATGTTATTTTTTTTTTTTTTTTTTTTTTTGAGTAACTAAATTTAAAAAGGAATACTCTTATAGCAGGCCAAAGAAGATCATCGAACGCTGGAGATATCGAATCCCAGCAACCTGAACCATGGAGATGAAACTGGGGTCTGTAGAAGGACCGACGCTCTCCTGTATTTAACTACGGTTCCCAATTTGCAGAGAAGAATAAATCTTGGCACTCTTCGATAAGAAATACCTTGAGAAAAATCCCTGGCTTTCGTTATCTCCTCCTGTAGGCAGAGTTGCTGTGGCTCAGTAACTAACGAAGGCCGGGGATTTTTCTCAGGGTATTTCTCCTAGGAGAGTCACAAAATGTAGCTATCCTCCAGTAATCTATATCATTAGGACAAAAAATAAAATAAATAAATAAATCAGCCGTTTTCTTCTTATTCCTTACTCATTTCGAAAGGAAAGTGCATAATTAATTTATTAGAATTCTTTTATTTATAATTCATCCTTTTAACCTTTTATGTCGGCCACAATTCCCAGAGGGCGCTCTACTTTGCTTCCGGTTTTGCAAATAATCGTTTTTTGTGTTTGTAGTTTTTTTTTTTCAGTAAATTTTTATAAACTGTTGTGATTGAGATTTTTAAAAACTAATTCTTTATAGAAATTAAGTAAAGTTTATCGAATATTTAATCATTTATTTATGTTTGAAAGCTAATCGTCTGCCTCTTAGTTACGTTGGTGTCCGCAGTGGCGCTGTTGGCTTTGTAGCAGACGATGAACAAATGGTTTCTGAAATGGATTTGAACGAGTTAAAGAGGTATTTCCACCCAGAAGAATGGAGAAAAATGGGAGAATATGAGAAAACGAGTTATTGGAATAGGAAACGGAACTACGAGAAAATGTTAGAATTAGGTAAAGACAACTTATTCAAAGATTTCAATCAATTTTAAATAAGAAAACATTAAAAAACCACACTCAATGGATTTACATTGATATTAGAAGCATTTTAAGAAATAGATTTGGATAAAATAGATTTAAACATTAAAAACTTAGATAGAATTGGATAAAATAGATTTAAACATTCAAAGACTTAGATAGAATTGGATAAAATAGATTCAAAAGGAAGGAAGTTGTATTTTTTTTTTTAGAAATCCAAGAATAAAAATGATTCTTTTAGTGAATTCATTGAGAAATAATATACTAAAGATCATTGAAGTACGTTTTAAGATTTCAAAACATTCGTCGCCCAAACTAATAATACAAATATTCTATAAAAAACTAGTATTAATACTTTAGAATACTTTATAGATTAAAGATAAAGTAGTTACTTATTGATTGAAAATAAAACTGGAATAAGATTCCAATTATTTAAGTAATTTTACTACTTTGAATATCAATTGATTGAGAATCTTTAAGGCAAATATTTTGATGAATTTTAATAAAAACAACGAAAATATGGAAATAAAAATAATATTTCGTTCAAAGTCATTGAATAAGTCTTTCTTTTTAAGGTTAGATTTGTTACTCAACCACGAATAAACTGAATTGGTTTTTGTTCGTTTTTTTCGTGCTCGCTTTTTTTTTAAAATTCAAAATTAATCCTATTTTTGTAATAATTTAGGATATAAATTTGCTTTTGCTAATTTCTGCTATCTGACTTAGTAAATAATGTTAAATTTTTATTAAAATGCATAAAAAATAAAAACTAGTTATCTACTATTACAAATAACAAATAGAAGCTTAAAAATTAATCTAAAATTCGAATTTGTTTTTTACATTTAAAACTAAATAGTTTACAAAGAATTGAATAAAATAGATCCAAAAAGTGAAACAAATTAAGTACTTATTTTTTTTTAGAAATCCTTACATTAATTATTTTTCAAAGATATAAAAGTAGTTTTTAATATCTTTAAAAATTATTTCTAAAACATATTAATTGTTTTCATATAATAAGCATTTTGAAATATCATTACGACTTTTTATTAATTTTTTCTTAATTTTATAAATTGACTGAAATGTTTTAGGAGTAAATAATGTTGATAAGTTTTATTAAAAAAAAAAAAAAGTTTTAAATTAAAATGAGATTTTATTTAATTTTACTTCATAATTATGTTTTCTTGATATATTTGTAAGAATTTAATCAAAGGCAATTTTGCTTTTTCAAGCAAAGAAATAAAGTAATGAAAAGATAAAAAGAAATAGTATTTTGAAAATATAAACACAGGCAGCACAATGAATAAATAAAATGCTTTTCTGGTTCGATTATCAGAGGGAATCGCGAATGGCCGTTTCGTTCTGCATGGCATTCATCAGCCCGATCCGTTCCCCTCTCCTTTAACGAACCCAGAAAGGCAAGAAATATTAGTGGAGGTCACCGCCACCGAATATTTATTTATTTATTTATGTTTGATGGCTAATCGTCTGCCTCTTAGTTCCATTGGTGTCCGCAGTGGCGCTGTTGGCTTTGTAGCAGACGATGAAGAAATAAATGGCTGAAATGGATTTGAACAAGTTAAAAAAGTATTTCCACGGAGACGAATGGAAGAAAATGGGAGAATATGAGTAAAAGAGTTATTGGAATAGGAAACGGAACTACGAGAAAATGTTAGAATTAGGTAAAGACAACTTATTCAAAGATTTCAATCAATTTTAAATAAGAAAACATTAAAAAACCCCCACACTCAATGGATTTACATTGATATTAGAAGCATTTTAAGAGATGGGATTAATAAAATAGATTTAATCATTAAAAACTTAGATAGAATTGGATAAAATAGATTCAAAAGGAAGGAAGTTGTATTTTTTTTTACAAATCCAAGAATAAAAATGATTCTTTCAGTGAATTCATTGAGAAATAATATACTAAAGATCATTGAAGTACTTTTAAGATTTGAAAATATTCATCACCGAAACCCAGACAATAAAATATTTTAAAATAAGTAAATGATAGATTAAAAGTAAAATAAATTCCTTTTGTTTTGAAAATGAAGCAGAAATAAAATTCAAATACTTTATGAAGTCAAAGTGAATTTGATTCAGAATTTTTAGGATAAAAACATTTATGACTTTAGTAAAACAATGAAAATGGGGAAAAAAAAAAAAAAAAAAATAAGATTCTTTCAATTCTTTTTTTTTTTGAAGGTTATGACAAAAATACAACCAATAACAATTATTCTTTTTAAATTAAAAACTATTCCTATGTTTATATTAATTTTGTATGTAAATTTACTTTACTGTTATTTTTTTTTATCTGTCATAATAAATAATTTTGAGTTTTTGCTAACATAATTCACTGAAAGCATAATTAAAAGGAACAAAGACATTATCTACTTTTAGAAATAACAAATGCAGACAATAATAATCTAAAAATTAGATTTTTTTTTTTTAATATTTAAAAATAATTAGTTAAATAAGAATTGAATAAAATAGATCAGGAAGTGAAGCAAATTAATAATTTTTTATAATAGATCTCCGTTAATTTAATTAGTTATCAAAGATGTAAAATTAGTTCTTCAAAATAATACTCTTCTAAATATTATAAATCTCACATTTTTTATTTATTTTTCTGTCAATATTCGATCAGCCAAAAAAAATTTAAGAAAAAACGGAATTGTGACCCGAAGAAGATCGTAATTGGCCGATTGAAACATTGTTAGTTAAATAAATAAAAATGTTTTTAGAAGAAATAAAAAATAGTTTTAGTATAATATTTTTAAATATTATTCCTGAACGTATTAATTATTATCCTTAAATAAGCATTTTGTTAAAAGTTATAAATTAATATTTTCTTACCTATTTGAAACATCATCAAAGCTCTTCAATCAAAGGAAAAGAAAGAGCATGAGTTACGAGAATTGGAGCATTGTAAATTTCTGCTTTTCAAAGATGTCATATAAATTTTGTATTAGATAAGAGGAGGTCGGCTGGAGCTTAGATGTATTTTACATGAAACGTATTTTAGATCTGCTTGATAAATTTAGCTCCTAGAATAGATCTCTCTCTCTGGTGTAACTGTCTTTACGACAGATTTCAATTGGACGCTCTCCATTTTCTTCTATCCTGTGCATCTTTCTTGAATTGTTCGTACTTTCTTCTCCTTTTAACATCATCTAGCATTCCAATCCTACTTCTTCCTCTTCCTCTCTTTCCTTCTACTTTTCCCTGTATTCTTTGTTGTAGACAATTTCTTCGTAGCACATGTCCTAACCAAGATGCGTATGGTTTCTAACAATTTCCTTTTTTCACCTATTCTTGTTAAAACGTCCTCATTCTTTACTCTATCCGACCATTTCACTTTTAACATTCTTCTCCAGAGCCACAGTTCAAAACTTTCTAGAACTCTCTCTTTTTCTTTTTAATAGTCCATGATTCACTACCATATAACACCACACTCCAAACAAAACATTTAGCAAACCTTTTCCTTAATTCTATTGAAATGATTTGTGCTATTAACAATGCTTTTACCTTTTCAAATGCTCCTTTACCTATTGCTATTCTACTTCTTATTTCTTCAGTACAACTTCCATCCCATTCCACCAGACTTCCACAATTAGAATAGTTATAGTGTTTTTAACATCGAAGACGAAGAAAGGCCTTAGATCAAAAAGCTTTAAAATTTAAATTGAAAGAAGTACATACAGTCGGACCTCTATTTAACGAAGTCGCTAAATTCCGAAAAAAAGTTCGATATATGGAAAATTCGTTAAATAGAGATTCACCTTTTAAAATTACTTTAAACTATATAAAACACATTTAAAATACATAAACAATAAATATTATTAAAAAAGTAAAAATTCTAATGACATGAAGCATACATTACCACATGAATACTTCAATTTTACTAATAAAGTCTGTTAATTTTGTCTGAAGTTTTTTTTTTTTTTTGAAAAAGTGTTTTCGCTCATAGTACGTCTCGCATCTTTGCAATGCACTAAAAATCCCTTCAGTATTTTCTTCAAATTGTAATCCGGATTGTTTCAAATGATTGTAGCATTTCATCATACGAAGGTTTTTGCGATTTCTGCATCATGATCATTTCCATTTTCATCATTTCATCTTAATTCATAGCTGTATTGTTTTTATTTTTCACAGTGTCCAAAATATCTGATTCAGTTAGTGTTTCCGAGGTCTCAACTTCAAAATCAAGTGAAAGATAATCTTCAATCAGCACATTATCGTTAATTTCTTCTTTTTCCCTCACCTGTATCCACATTTATTTCATTTCCTCTAAGGGAATGTTGATAATAAAAACATTTCAATGGGGGGAAAAAATAGATACGGTACCACGAAAAAGTTTGTTAAATAGAAAATGCACTTCGCTATTTGGAGGTTATTTTACGAAGAAATTAGCAAAATGTTCTTGGTTCCAAAGAAAAGTTCGCAAAATAGAGAAATTCGCAAAATAGAGTTTCGTTAAATAGAGGTCCGACTGTACTTCAATCTTCAAAACAATTTTATCCAATGAATCTGAAACTCATTGATTTTAATTTATTGAAAAGAAGAACCTGTTGATGTATTTATATTTTGAACCATTAGTTAAGATATTAGAGATCACACCTTCTTAGTATTATAGCAGACTGTTACAATAAATAAAAACAAACTAACTAACTATTAAATGCTGATTACCAATTGATTAAGATACAATTTAACCATTAGATAAAGATCTTAGGGCTAAAGAAAATTATCTGAGCCTTCTTCATTCCTTTTTATCCTATTAGATCAACATTAATAATTTAAAAGCAGAAAGTTTAAGACTATCTATTCCTTACATGAGCAATTATTTGGAATTTATCAGGAGCAATTCAATATTGCTATGCCAACTACACTTGATGCTTCTTAAGTTTAAATCAGTTCGTAGAGAATAAAACAAAAGAAAAGAAAATACTTAACTGTTTTACAATATTATTTGCTAATGAAACAAGAAATTGCAAAGAAAAAAATAATAACGAAAAAAATTAATTACCTTAAGAAATTCTGTCGAATTTAAATCTATGTATATAAAACATGGAAAAGACTTGTTTCATAAAGTATAGAAACCATAGCGATCCGTTCATATTTTGGTCACTTCCTCAGTCGGATTTTCCTCACGTTTATAAGTCATAAGCTTGTCTATCAGATATATAGTTTTGACTATACAGGCGGTGACAGATTTGATTTATGGACATGTCTAGTTCTTGTAAGACAGAAAATGACCATGGACTGAAACACGTCTGCTTTTCCCTATCTATAAGTCATAAGGGATCCAATTAGGTATCATTCGACTTTTAGTTGGGATTTAGAAGTGGCGACATGTTTCGTTTTCTGATAGAATCTATTAGCAGATTGTTTTTTATTTGCAAAATATTATAAGACTTTCATGTGAATAGGAATTATATTGTTTTCTTCATTGTAAATTTTGACAGTGGTAGTTGTTATTCAACTTTAACGATAGTGTTATAAGTTAACCATAGTAAATATTTTCTGTAATATACTTTTAATAATTTACAGTTGAGGTTCATATGTCTCCATATATCACGGGCCTTCAATTACTCTACTTCCTCTGTTGTTGATGTACTTGATTTCTTTCTAAGAGTGCCTTATTTCTGGCTGATTTTCCTTTCAAATAGGCTTAGATGTTCCAGTGCCTGACTTTATGAGACCTTCCAACCGAAAGAAACCAGTGATTCCTGTCTATTCGAGTGATATCAGTGATTCCAGTTCCTCCGATGAAGAATGGACCCCTCGACCGAAGCCAAAAAACCTGTTTGGAAAGTCAAGTAATGATATTGCTTTAGTCTTATCCAATTAGGTATCATTCGACTTTTAGTTGGAATTTAGAAGTGGCGATATGTTTCGTTTTCTGATAGAATCTTTTAGCAGATTGTTTTTTATTTGCAAAATATTATAAGACTTTCATGTGAATAAGAATTATATTGTTTTCTTCATTGTAAATTTCGACAGTGGTAGTTGTTATTCAACTTTAACGATAGTGTTAAAGTTTAGTCTTTAGTCTTTAGTTTAGAAGAATATAGTGCAATATTCTTTAATAAAGTGAATAATAGCACGCTATTCCAATAGTTATGTCTAACCAAAGACATACAATAACATAATCGCACATGTCTTTGGTTTCAACATTCCAATAGTAAAGTCTGAGACACTTGCTATTGCAAGTTATGCCTTTTTTTCAATGTATCTGTTGGCAGCAATGGAAAGGCTCAAATTTAATTTTAAGTTGACAATACTCGGGCCGCAGCAAATATACTGCCGGACAGCGGGTTGTGCACACTGGTGTAGACAATCTAAAACGTATAAAAATAAATGTTTGCATTTTGAGGGTGAGAGGGTTAAATGACCATGAAGTGTGTGTCTGGAAACGAGTGTCGACAAACCCACTATACACCTGAGTTAAGCGGTCTACGATGCTTTCCCCTGCGTGGCGGAAGATGTTAGGTGCCCTTGGCTTCTCATTTCAATAGTTCAAAGGAATTTTACATTAATTTGTAACTATTATTTAGAACATAACACTAATTGGTAATGATCACGTGATGTTTTACTATCTTGGGAAGGTTATAGGGGTGTGGAGAAGGCCACAACGGGCTGGGAAGTCGTATACTCTCCGGTATCGATATTAATTTGCTACATAAAAAGCGTTTATTAACGTTACATATGCAAGGTTTCTCGAGAAAAACGAGGATCGTTTAAGAATAAATATCGACACCTTTTAAAGAAAAAAAATATTTTACTTTGTATTCTTTGTATACATTGTTTGATTCCATTGTTACATTGTTATTTTTGTATCTATACCATCAAGCATTTTAATGTCATTCAGCAGTTTTTATATTTTTTAGTACTTTACAGGGTGTTTCAGGAGGAAAGGTCAATATTCTAGGATGTCATGTTATCAGTCATTCAACGAAAAAAAAGTTTGCATGAACATTTCTCCAAATGATTTTCGAGATAGAGCTGTTTTAATGTACAGTTGTAAACTTATTGATAAGAAAGAGATGTTACATACTGTTTTTAATATTTTTGGTTGAAGAAGCTAATTTCTTACAGTTTATGATAAATTTTCAAAAATTACACCGTCAACATCAATGCACTTTACAATTCATGTGAAAACATGGCGTGTTGCTCGTCTGAGTGCATTCTCGACAGTGGTGCTAACATCCCCATTTTGTACTTTCTAACAGCTTTATAAATGTATCTGGGAAACCGTCCGGAGTAGGACACATGTTCTTATAAACTTTTACTTCTTAGAATAACTTATTTCCTTCCAGAATACTGATTTTTCCTCCCTGGTACTCTCTGGATATGTTTACGTTCTCTTTCCTGGTGATCATTAACACAGGGCAGGGTAATAGCTAAGACTATGATCTCTAACTATTATTGCGCATCTGATTAACAGAAATTGCAATAACAAAACATGAACGTAACTATATATTAATATTTAACATATGTTAAATTATCCATTTTGAGAATAAGTCAACTGTACTTTAAAAGAAATTCAAATATGTTCTGTAACTTCGATGTATGTTTATTCTGTGATTTTTTTCCTCAAAAAAGCTATAAATACAAAATATTTGCAATTTTCACAAAGCACTGATCGTATCTTAACATTTCCAAAGCTGTAAGATTATTATAAGATATTTTACAATCATTGTTCAGGCTATTACTAAAACCATTCGTCAAATTCAGTTCATTTACTTTTATTGACTGTGATTCTGATGCACGTGAATAATAAAACATTCGCCATCTCTGTTGAAGATCAATTTTATTCTGATAGTTTTGGAACAACATTGTATTCCACAGTAGCAAAAGAACCTAATATTAAACATTGATTTTAATTCTTCTTCTTCTTTAGGTGCCTTCTCCCACAGGGAGGTTGGCGATCAACAGGTACCACAGTTCTCTATCTCTTGAAGCATGTATTATCTTCCTGAGCATCAAGTCCAGTCCAATCACGCAGATCATCCATCCATCTTCTTCTTCTTCTCCCAACGCTTCTCTTCCCTTCTATCTTTCCCTCAAGTGTCAATTTAGGTATCTCAAATTTTACATCTCTCTGCATGTGCCCACAATAGGCAAGTTTTCTTTGGTGTATAAGTTTGACGATAATTCTCTTGTAGTAGCAAAATGAAGTACTCTTTCATTTGATGTCCTGCTGGTCCAACTTATCTTTAACATTCTTCTTAATGACCACATTTCAAATGCCTCCAATCTTTGTTTAATTCCCTTTTTGAGAGTCCAAGATTCACATCTGTATAAAAGGATTGGCCAAATATAACATTTCCACACCCTTTTCCTTAGTCCGAGGTTGAGTTTCTTTTGGCATAATACTGATTTCATTTCATTAAATTTTAATTTTGCTTGTATAATTCTGTTTTTTATATCTTTATCTTGGTCATTATCTGAATAAAAATGCCTACCCAAATAGCGAAAGTTATTGACTTGTTCTAAATCTCTGCCATCACATTTAATCTTCATTTGGATCTGGGTTTTGTTGATGCACATTGTTTTGGTCTTTTTTGTATTCAACTTGAGTCCCATTTCCTTGCTTTTATTAACAATTGCATTAATGAAGTTTTGGAGCTCTGTGGAAGATGTTGCAATCAGCACGATATCGTCAGCATATCTTAAATTATTTATTGTTACTCCGCTTATTTTGATTCCCTCTTTTTGATTTTAATTACTGTCTTGGAATAGAAATTAACAGCAAAGACTGTTGTAAATAGAAATGTTCAACTTTACTTTAATAATTTAATCAAAAGTTGCTTGATAGGATTAGGAATGAACATCAAAGAAATAATTAAACTTGAAACTTCAAGCTTTGAAAGAATTAGCATATATTGGCAAAACTGGTAAATATACAAGTGTTTAAATCTTCAATATAAAGAAAAACTCAAAGCCTGCAGTTTCTTCTGTAATGTTTATGTAAATCCCTAAATCTGATCTTTAACACTGTTGACCCATAGCCTATCTACCTAAATCCCACAATTGTAAGACTTGAATAAATGGTTCCTATTCTAGGTCACGTTCTGCTACCTCTGACGATTATATCATTTAACATTAACAAACACTAATAAAAATGCTTTCTAATTTTTGTTCACTTCGCAATTGTTCTTTTTCTATTAGTTAAACAAATGTCTTAGCTTTCGTAAAATCAGTTTTTTGTAGAAATAAATCAGAGATAAATCTCATTTGACTTAAACAATTCCAAAAACTTAAATTCCCTTTTTTACTGAGAAGATATCACCTTTTATTTTCCCTTCATTAAATTTAACTATCTAATTGAAATTAAGATAAATATATAGATGACTTTAAATGAATTAGAAAGCACACTTTTAAGTATGAGAAATATTCTCCAAAATTAAATACGTTGTTTAAATATTTCGTTTTAATCTCAATTAAATAGTGACTTGATTTTCATAAAACTAATTTTGCGTAAAGCTGTTAATAACTTTCTTAATAAAAAACCTTACTAAAAATAAAGTGGAACTCTTTAGATGGATAACAGGTAAATTAGATTAGATTTAAATTAAAGTAACTTTTAGAAGTCATATATTCTAATATTTGTTTTAAACTTTTTCTAACTGCCTTGAATTCTTATTATTTTCAGTGACACGTATTCCAATTAAAGTTAAATCAACAAAATTAAAGAAAACTTTGGAGAATGAAAATAACCCACAGATATCTCGACATAGAAGAATTAAATCAGTTGAAAACAGAGGTAAATGCAGTTAGTTTATCATTTTGTTCTAATACTGAATTATTACTTATAAGTTTGTATTTCCCATGATTCACTATTTATTTCTTTAAATTAATAAACTATTTTTTGATTTGTGTTTGAAGCGTCTACAAGCACTGAACCCAGATATCCTCAGAGGAAGAAATCCAACATCAACTTCCGGCTTCCAGAATCCTTTGACGACGACAGTTATATTTGTAAGAACATCACTGTTAAGACGAATATCGATTATTATTATTATTATTATATTCATAGTTTATAGTATATTTTATTTTTAACAAATTAAGAGTTTATAGATAAAAAATGCGAAAGATTCAATTGCCAAATATCGTGCCCCCTTTTATTTTTTATATTAAAGTATCTTTTATTTTGGATAGAGAATAAAAAATCATGATTGTTAATCAGAAATTTATCGCTTTATTATATTTTCATTATAAAATCAACTTCACATAAACTCAACAGAAATAAAAGCGCAATCTTTGAAACAACATAAAATCGGATATTTCAATTTTTGGTGCCTTAAATCATCACCGGGGACTGAATTAGGAAACTGGATAGAAACATGTAACTAATCATCTAAATAAACCGTGCAGATGTAATTATTTCCTGTCATATTGTTCCAAATCCGCATGTGCCCAAGTGCAACTTTGGCTGTTCCTTATCCACTTTTCCCCAGGTTGATCATTGGAATATTTACCCTTACAGTCTAGGCACTCAGCATCATGTTCTTCGTCACTGTCGCTTTCAGACAAAGTTTCAGACAAGGTTTATTATGACTTCTTTTCAAAAACTGTTTCAGTCATTTAGATCTAACACATTTTTTTGTCTGTGAGAAAGGATGTTTTAAGTTGTTACGAAGAGCCAATTGAAAAGCCATTCTACGGAATTACTGCAAAAGTCATTAAAAGAAAGTTATTTCCAATTATAAACACCGTTCAATTAAAGAATCCTCCAATTTCGGTGTTATCAGTGGTTTTCTGCCGAAATTGTTACTGATTTGTTGTTCTGTAGTTTTCTCTGACATATTGATATAATCTTTAAGGGCTGAATGTGCATATTAGATGATTTTGCTGCCAGTTTGTAATTCATTTCCTTTTTTTGTACAGCGTCAACAGCTTCTTTCAAGATTTACGACGACTCATCTAAAATAAAACAAAAAAGACTAAAAATACTAAACAACAGAACACAACTACGATCTCATAAGAATGAGTGTAATAATCTAACAATAAAATCTTAATCGCCCCCCAGGACGATATTAGATAAATCTCATCTATAACAATGACACGTATTGATAACTATGACTTTGAAAACTTGTTGAGTTGAAATTAATCCGTTGACATCTCCACTTCATTAGGATTGAAACATCATAATTTTTTTTGAATATATTATATGCAAAACAATTTTTAAATATTTGTGAAAAAAATTCAACTTTGACATTTTTCAGAAAATTTTTTTGCAGACACGTCGTTTACACGTAACCTCTGAAACTTTCCCTGGTGAACACTGACTTACTAGCTCTACCGATATAGTATCTCACCAAAAAAAGTCGTAATTTGTAGGCTTCGGTATCAAGGGGGGGTATTAGGTCGAGGACGATATTTGGCGATTGTACCTTACTTTTTGTTTTCGTTAAATAAGTATAATCTTCTATTAAAAAGAGTTACTGAAAAGTTTCTATAAAATAAAATTTTAAGATATGTATTACAGAAAATAATACCTTCGGCAAACTGTAACAATTCTGTTTCCGATTTCAGTTTCAATTTAAGTTATTCTAGTCTGTTACTGCTGAGGGATGAAATTGCTTATAATGCTGAAGGATCGGCATATTAAATTTAATTGACCATTAAGATTCACAAACTTCGTCATGGCCAGATAAAGAAAAAGATGTAGCAAAATAAACGTCTATCAGAGGACGAAATGGATGTGGCGAGAACAGTCCTACGCTCGACCACCATGAATTTCTGAAAGGTAAAGAAAAAGCTATAGC